>MU160137.1:0-42703 GCA_015888305.1 Antheraea pernyi | reverse complement strand
CATCTGTCCTCGTCTCGTAGACGATTACGACGCGTACGCTGCGAAGCGTCGCATCGAGTTCCCTCACTCTTCCAAGCCCGCTCCCTCGATCTATGCCAAAATCGAGGCAAGCAACAATTTTCCCATCCCACCCGTTCACGATAGTGACGATAGCGATTTCTTATTCGTATACTAATTTAGGTTTTTACTCTCCGGTCAACAGAATATCTAGGTCATTGGTATAATAAATCACCTAGAACATGCGACATTCTCTTAAATAGACGAAATAGAATAAATCCAACGCATTTACACTTAAAATACCAATTCTGAAAGGTCTCACGTGAGATTAAGAGAGGGGTAGGGGGTTGATACAAATCTTACGACATTTTACCAGGAAGGGAGGAGGGACAAAATTTTCTCAAAGACACTTAACTAACGACACATAATTAGTGGGTGGCCTAAACCATAATGAAAACCTAGAATTTTTTTTAAGACAAACATCATAGATGCTATAATGTCTCAGTTGTTAGCGTTTTTGGACACTGTGTCGATCGACATAGGTTCGAATCCGTGCGAATGACCAGGAGCATTCGGTAAGAAATGACATTAGGGGTCGTTCAAGTATTACGGAAGCAGATATTTTGTAATTTTTGGCCGCCCCCTCCCCCTGGTCACCAAACGTAAGCAATGTACTTAACCCTCCCTCCCCTATAATTACGTAGACATTTATATAAGTATATTCAAATCTGTTCTAATTCAGTAAATAGATATTGCTGACGTATTACCTTTAATGGTGGTAGAAGCACGCTGAAACTATTACTGGTTTCAGCATGAATGGGTCGGCTCGCTCGGGGTAGTGCCACCCTCTCATAGAAAACCGACGTAAAGTAACAGTGCTTGCATTGTTACGTTTCGTTCGGTCAGTGAGAGCGCCGGAGGCCCACCTCCCCTCCCCTCTCCTCTCCCTCTCCTAACCGTTCCCCCTAAAGGGTGGCAACGTACCTGCGACTCCTCTGGTGTTATTAGTGTCCATGGATTGTGGTGATCACTTAACATCAGGTGACGCACCTATTCGTTTGCCACCTATGACATAAAAAAAAACCATCCAGGTCCCCCAACCCCTATGTCATCAAAAATAAGCAAATCAAGGACTCCCCTTCCCCGCATCAGTGCTTGCGTAATACTTGAATGACCCCTTATAATGAAAACATCGTTTTTTTCTAAACCCGTCTATTTAGCTACCATTCTCAAGTTGCAAATCTGCCCCCAAGCACTTATAAGTGTGTTCTGGGAGCTGCACTTGAGAGTCAGTGCCCTCTCGGTGTTATTACAAAAAAGTTAAATACGTATTGAACCCTGGCTTTAAAAAGGTCTCATATTAAATGCACCGCGGTCGCTGAATGTTCGCCATCTTGCTCCTTTGTCTCGCTTTGTTTACGTTAGGTTAGACTTGTGAAAAAGGATAGCGCGAACTTGCCTCGGGCGAGCGCGGTGCATTTATTAGGAAACTTTTTAAAACCAAGTATTTAATACGTATTTAACTTTTTTGGAAAAACACGGTTCTAAGTTTAGTGTTTTTAAAATCTTTGATCACATCGTTGTTTAACATCAGGTAAGATTGTGGTCAACCCTATAAAGTACTATAAAGCAACTAGAATTATATCGCGTCCTCCTTGAAATTCGCCATACCGGGTACTACAACTACACGGTTCGATCTTAAACCGAAATTAGTTCGTATAAACTTTGAAAAACGACAAAATATAATGTCATTTATATAAATGTTGTTCTGTACATGTGTATGTCACTGAACTCGCCCTAAACGGCTGGACCGATTTTGATAAAATTTAGTTTGCGTGTTGCAGTGGATCCGAGAATTGTTTAGATTCACAATTGAACCCGGTAGGTGGCGCTGCGGTTGAATTTTAGATATTTTTTTTTATTATCAAGGCAGGATAACGTCCGCCCGGCCGCTAGTCTTATATAGTATACACATTTCGATTTATAACGAGTTCCTACGTACCATATGACATTTTTTTGTAGTAGTTTATAGTGGGACGTAATTTTTTAAAGTTTATATTGATTAATGTCACTCAAACATTGAATCGATATAGTCCAGTAGAACCTCGGTAGTCGATATTAATGGGCATGCGAAAAAATTCGAATTGTAGACGTTTCAGTTTAAAAAGGGAAGTTCTGTATACCAATATTCGATTTGGAACAATTTACATGTTATTTAACTTAATTTTAAGTTACAGAGGAATTAAAAATTCTTGTTACCGGGTTAAAATTTGAAGAAAATTTGAAAGCAATTTGCTTTTACAAAATACATGCATATTACCGGCAATATTAAAGTTTAACTTATTTTCACTTGAAGCTATAGAGATTATTATGGCGTAACATTCAAACTTTTAAGTTTGAATCTCGGCTGAGTGCCTTAAGCGCTCTCCTTAGTAGTCCGGTGAAGCTGTTAAGACCTTGCTAGGTCAGTAGTGTAGTCAGTTCGAGAAGAAAAAAAAAGTTTCAACGAACGATACCTACCTACAATGACTTCCTCCAATACAATGAGTGTCGTCAATACAATATTTGATGTTGTGTAAATAATTACAAATCCATTGAAAATAATCGAAGTTATATCAATTTAATTTTAATACTAGCTTCTACCCGCGACTTCGTCCGCGTGGAATAGTTACTTTAGACTAACGCTAACACGCAGCGGAAGCTCTCAAATGGAAAACTCCCAATTTTGAAATATTCTTCATTGGTACTCCGCTCCTATTGGGTTTTTTTTTTTTCGAACTGATACGCTATTGACCCAGCAAGGTCTTAACAGCTTCACAGGGCTACGGCTCCTATTGGTCTGAACGTTTTTTTTTTTCTATTATTGTAGCACGGCAAAATGACTGCACTATGCCTGATGGTAAGCACAGTACAATCCAAAAACAATGGCGACCACCGAGTGACATACTGTCCATCGCTGGTCGCCACTGTCATGCCGGCCTGCAAAAAGCTGGATATGCATAGGCTGACCCTGAAACGCGACACGCAGAAGGCCCAGTCCCAGTTACGACCCAGTCGGACTGTAAAACCCTACCACCCCGCAATGATGATTTATGCAGCATACCTCGATAAATGAGCTATCTAAGAGTGAAAGTATTCAAATCAGATAAGTAGTTCCTGCGATTAGCGCGTTCAACCAAACAAACCCTCCAGCTTTATAATATTAGTATTGATTTCTACTCTCATTCTCGTACTTAACTCGAGCCGTCGCGTCATCATTCAAATTATAATAACTTTTGATATAGTGGACTGATTTTAATGAAACAAATACTAAGTTACACCCGAGAATATGCTTATTATTTCTTATCTTTTTATCCCAGTACTTTAGCGGTGATAAGTGTTCATACAAACACACAGACAGACATTTCTAAAAATGATTGAAATGTATTCTATTACCTATTCCTAGACACCTGCAATATATATTTTTTTACGAAAATCGTAAAAGTTCAATTACGTTAGATTTACATTCTTATTATATGTATAGAGTAGCGGACCCGGCAGACGTTGTCCCGCACTGATTATAAAAAAAAACCTGAACAAATTATATACCAAAACGTTCCTCGTGCATCACTTTATCCACTGGTGAAAACCGCATAAAGATCCGTTCCATCGTTTTTGAGTTTATCGCGAACAGACAGACAGACAGACAGACGCGGTAGGGGACTTTGTTTAATACTATGTAATGATATAGATGTTTATTACTGGTGCTTACGAGGCACACTTGGAGCCATAAGGGTTAATTTAAGATCATCCAATGTAAAGGTAGTATGCGTAATGGAATACCTTGTAAGAAAACACTGATTATCTCCACTTGTCGTGAGTTTAGATTTTGACTAATAGAAGTATTGGGGCCTCAAAAGAAGGGAACAAGCATCTCTTTCGACTTACCGAGGTCCTACATTAGTTCAAGATTTTGAGAGAGATTCTTGTGTGACATGTGTCTAGCGAAATAGAATTTGTTTCGAGACTAAACATATTATTATATAAAATCCTAGCTTTGTTATAAGAATTTCTAAAGTAAATCAATGTACTAAGGCTTATAGAGCCCGAGCTGAGTTGGTACCGTAGATCCATCAAATACGTAGACAGAAAGTGCCTTTTCATGTCTACAGCAATGAGCACAGAGGACTCGAAGGCTAACTAATGAAAATCTGGCTGAAAGTAGCAAGCGGCTCCTTATGATTAAAAACTCGAGCCCTTGTAACAGGAATAGGCAACGACAAGGAACAATGATATACTAAGGTAATATATTGATAGAATCAATTTACGATTTAAGGTTTTTAGTTTCGTAATATCTAGTTATTGTTAATTGTTAACAACAATACAGTTTTCACCACAAAAGGATGCGATATTTCTGTTTGTAGAACTAATGAGTTGATATGTGGTACGAGTATATCAGTATTTACCAAAAACAATACCACAACTAAGATAACTAGATGCGGTTAGGGTAACAAAAGATATTAAAGTCATTTTAAAATAAATATCCAGCGGCCATAAATCGATAACTGTCATTGAGTCACTTTAGAAACAACAGTAATAATGAATCAGAATTGGCAGACTAAGTAACAGTAGACGGGATACATTACTGTTAAATCGAATTGTCTGTTAGGCCACAGAATTCTCGAATGGCGACCATGTGGTTTTCACATGTCCAGACAAGTCACAAGATGACCTGGTGTATTTCTCGGAGTTCGCTAGATGCGAGCAGCGGAAGTCCGATTCAAATAGCTATCTATTAAGACCCGATATCCAGCAGTTGAGTTTTTCAATTACATGGATTTGATTTTTTTTCTAATACTTATTACTGTGAAAATTTCGGCTATAAAAGATGTTGACAATTTTTGAAATTGATAATGACAATGTATATCTCAATATATTGGACAGTTAGAGCGTCAGACATTACGACTATTAAATAATTATTATTATATTAAAATGAAATAGTTAGTAGAAGAATAGTGAATACTCGAATATTCCTATTGGCGATGAGAATGTTTTATAAGTAGCTTTAACATTTGTAATTGCATCAGGGTCTCGAAAATACATTAAGTTTATTTCTTTCGGACTTTAAAATCCCAATTGAGATTTTTCCAGTGCCTAATAATTATTTTTAAATCTCTAGTTTAAAGATTGCGTTCTTGTATAGCATAATCGAATTCCATATATACCATGTAACATAGTATGTAGAAAGAATATACGAATTGAAGTATCAATGAAAAAATAGGAAACTAGTTTTTGTTACTTAAAAATCTCTCTCTAATTTCAGATTTAAAAATACTAGCTCAAGTAATTAAGCGGAATTGGAACTAAGTGAACTTTAATATATAATTTCTGTATCTTCTTTGTGTTTTTGAGTGGAACATACAAATAAGAAAAAAAAGGTGAAAAAAAGCATTATCATGTCCACACATCAATGAATAATTAACCGACTTCACAAAGGAGGCTGTCAAATCAGTTTTATTTTTTTATATACTTGTTATCTCAGAACTTCTCTTATAAAGATAGGGAAAGTGTTTTTTTATTGTTAAGCAGATATTTCTAAGATTATTCTACTACAATTTAATTAGCACTGGACCTTATATATCAAATATACATCACAGAACTCTTCAGAATCAAATAGAAAATGTATAGAGACTGAGACATTAGTAGGTTTATGACATTTTTAGACTAATTAGGAATCTAACTATGGTCGACTTTCTGGAAAACTTTTGGAGTATTTTTTTTTAATTTGTTTTCTTGTTAACATTTTATTTTACACTAGCTGTGACCTCTACTTCGTCCGTGTGAAATCTTATGTAAAAACAGCTAAGAGAATGTTTTATAAGTAGCTTTAACATTTGTAATTGCATCAGGGTCTCGAAAATACATTAAGTTTATTTCTTTCGGACTTTAAAATCCCAATTGAGGTTTTTCCTGTGCCTAATAATTATTTTTAAATCTTGGGTTTAAAGATTGCGTTTTTGTATAGCATAATCTCATAATTATAAATAGTAGAAAGAATATACGAATTGAAGTATCAATGAAAGAATAGGAAACTACTTTTTGTTTCTTAAAAATCTCTCTAATTTCAAATTTAAAAAGACTCAAGTAATTAAGCAGAGTTGGGACTAAGCAAATTTTAATATACAATTTCTCTATCTTCTTTGTGATTTTGAGTGGAACATATAGATAAGAAAAAAATAGGTGACAAAAAGCATTGTCATGTCCACACATCAATTAATAATTAACGGACTTCAAGAAGGAGGTTGTCAATTCAGTTTTATTTTTTTATATACTTGTTACCTCTCAGAACTTCTTTTATAAAGAAGTTTCCATTTTCTTTGTCCTTTTTTATTGTTAAGCAGATATTGCTAAGATTATTCCATTATTATGTAATTAGTACTGAACCTTATATATTGAATATACATCACAGAACTCCTCAGAATCAAATAGTCCGGTGGAGCTGTTATGACCTTGCCAGGTCAATAGCTCAGTCAGTTCGAAAAAAAATCTTCAGAATCAAATACAAAATGTATAGTGACCGAGATATTTGTAGGTTTATGACAATTCCAGACTAATTAGAGATCCAACTATGGTCATCTTTCTGGAAAACTTTTAGAGTATTTTTTTTTTATTTGTTGTCTTGTTAAAATTTTATTTTAAGCTAGCTGTGCCCGTTACTTCGTTCCTGTAAAATCTTATATAAAAAAAGGGAATAATAAATTCATCTTAATGTATTAAGTCCATTTACTTATCTATTTTTCTCTCATACTTAAGTCGTGGCCTCATTAAAAGTACAATAAGTTTTGATAGACTGAACAGATTTTAATAAAACAAAGGCTAAATGTTAATCGATGACATGCATTATGATTTTCTCGAAGAGGTTTTATGATGAACACTATCTTTTACTAGTGATGCATGTTTATACAATAAGACAGACATTTCTAAAATTGATTGAAATGTATTTTATTACTTATCCCTAGGCATCTGCATCATTTTTTTTTACAAAAATCTAAAAAGCACACACATCAGATTTACTTCCTCATTATTATAGACGAAAAAATAATAGATATAATGACAGACAGACATGTGTGAATATTTAAGCACCTTAATATAATGAATATTTAGTTTAATTCAGGTATAAACTACGTACACCTAGAAGAGAATCCATTGTATAACACACACTTTCCTCACAACTTGATGATGTTTTGTTGTCAAAAAAATAACAGTTTATTTCACATTTATACAATTTGTAGTATGGATTACCTATACTAATATTATAAAGAGGTAAAGTTTGCGAGTTTGTGGCATTTTAGGAAGTAATCTCAGGAGCTACTGGTCCGATTAGAAAAATTCTTTGAGTGTTATATAGCTCATTTGTCGAGGAAGGTTATAGGCTATATATCATCACGCTAAGACCAATAGGAGCGGAGCACCAATTAAGAATATCTCAAAATCAGGATTTTTTCCACTTGAGAGCTTCCGCTGCATGTTAGCATTCGCCCAAAGTAACTACTCCACACAAACGAAGTCGTGGACAGAGACTAGTTATTAATAATAGAAGTAAGATTTTATAATACCTCACAGGTCCCATGCCCTCATAGAATTGATATTCCGCTTTGTCCGTGGATATGATTGTCCAACAGGCTCCATCATTAATCATTTCCTTATTTGGCTCTTTCGGACATGGAGTTGCCTGAAACTGTATGATGCGTTCCTGTGACAGGCACAGGTACATTCGTTCTGTGTCTTTCATGTAGAACGCACATTTGTGTAGCTGTGATACGGGATCATCAGCCTCCAGGAGAGCCATTTGTTTGTCCACCTACAATCAAATTAATTTATAATATACCATACAGTAAGATCAAATAATTGAGAAGATAAAACATTAAGAACTTGTTTTAAAAGTTTTTTATTGGCTTTTTTTATATTAATACATTATTCAATCTCTTTTACAAATAAATATACACATGATCGAAATTCAAATCAAAAATTATTATTTTAAATCAACTTATAGCATATGTAGTAATTATCAGCAGAGGAAAGGCGGATATGTAAACATTATTAAGATATATATTAGTGACTTCCCTTTTACAGAATACTATTGTGTTCATTTAGGTATTACTGGTGTTAAATAAAATGGGTTGAAGTGTTATTATAAACATTTTTTTTTTAGAATCACCTTTCTTATAATCAACCTTGGTAACGCCATTCCAGTAACAGAACAGACAAGCTTCACTGTTGAACCATAGTGAACATAGCCATCTCTAACTGCAAATTCCTCAGACTCACTCTCATTGTCATCAAGCAAGTGAATGGTAAATGCTCCCCACTGAGTTGACGATGCATGGAAATTGCCATTCTCTACATGCAGATACCTTGTTGATACTGTTTGTGACCTTAGACGATTGAATAGAGCTACCTTTGTTCCACTTGCAATACACAAGTCTGCATTTTTCAATGACTGCTTCTTTTTTGAGGGTTTTGATATAACTTTAATTCTTTTACTATTAAATATACCAATATCATGACCATTACCATAAAACATTTTAACTGATAGCATGAAGTGTTTTCTCTTATCTGAATCTGATATGTATAAAGTTTTGGCAGCACAATACTGCTTGCCATTGTTGAGGTCTAGCTGTTGCATATCCTGGTCCGAGTTACCGATACCAATGAATGCACACAGTTGAGCTGCCTGTTCAGTTTCACCTTCTCGCAACATGCGTTCACGTCTCAGCCGCCAGCCATCACCGAAAAGATAAATGCAAGGAGGTGGGCAAAAGAACCTTTTCTCGTTACCATACGATTTCTGTGCCACTTTTGCGTGCAAGATTACGACTACCATATCGGAGCGATCCCGGAGGTACCGTTCCATTGCGTCTCGCGTGAGCCGGCGCTCTTCGGGGCGGTAGGCGCCGGCGCCGGGGCCAGCAGCGCTCGCGTAGCGCGGATACGCGCCAGCCGGCGCCGGCGGCGACGCACCGCCCGCGCCACCGCCGTACTGGTGCGGCATACTAGCCACGGCTTCGTTTCACCCTGCTAGTTTCCTCATAGCACACTGGTGTCCGGATCACTTGTCACTATCTAGATCGCATTACCCGTTCTAAATGCATTCTGTTTGATTATTATAAGACGAAGCACCTCCGCTATGTCAGTCTATATCACTGAAGCACTCTTCTGAAATCGATCGTCCGTCGTCCAGTCAATCGATACGCTTATATACTATTCACGCCACTAAATAATAATTACGGTGGGAACTGCCACACATTTCGTTTTATAAACACCTGTTCGAAGGGTGAATTTTCGGATGGGAACGGGCGGCCCTCTGGCTTGGCGTTCGCGAATTAATTTTCGTCTCGTTTTTTAATTTGTTTTTTGATTGAATTTGTCAATAACTTATCTTTTTTTCGATCAAAAGTTATAAAACTTGGGTAAATTCAAAGGAGTTTACGTACTGCAACGCCAGATAACCGAACTGTCAAATTTGATCATAGACACGGAACGCAGTCCGAGCGTGTTGTCGTCAATCAACGTTATCAATTCGAACGCAAGCTTGAAGTGCAATGCGAGATCGCTCGAGTTGCGGCTCGTCGACTGATACTTGATAGACTGACAGACGGCCGGTCGTAGGATGTGGGGTTACGTATGGGGCGTGAGAAAATAAAGTGTGGGAAATTTTGCGTTGTGTTGTAGTAAAACATTGATATGTTGTAGTGAACCGCAATTCGTGTACCTCCACCCGCGCCCGCCAGTAGCAATCGTTTAATATTACAATTGTGTGTGTAATAAATACAGTGAGCTCATGAAGCGAAAAGATTGCGATGTGTGAGGAAGAGAGCGACGATTGACCGGGGATCTCGTGGGAAACGACCTTTGTTATGTACACTGAGATATATATTAATGTAAACAAAAAAATCTGTTCTGGAATTTAATCACATGCAATGGGAGTCACTGGGCTGTGGCGACTAATCGAGCCCGCGGGGAAACCGGTCCCTGTAGAAACTTTAGAAAATAAGGTTTTGGCTGTTGGTAAGCATCCGCCTATAACAAATCGGTAGTAGGAAATACATTTTTCTATAAATAATCTTCTCAACAGATATATCAATATGGTTGCATCAGATGGTGAAAGGTTATCAAGATGCTAAAGGTGCTCCTCTTCCAAACGCTCACCTTATGGGACTATTCCAACGTCTATGCAAGCTACTATACTTTAGAGTAAAACCAGTGTTTGTGTTTGACGGTGGTTTCCCAGATTTGAAAAAGGAAACTATTGTAAGTTATATTTATTTTAAGTATATTATGTAGGTTTTAGTGTTAAGGTTTTAATGTTGTTTTTCATGATCTAGTAGAAATTTTGAACTAGATTAAGATATCATTTGTAAACATAAATTATAGTCTATACAGTAGAATTGAGAAAAAAATCTGTTGTTACTAGTAAATATCATCTTTTCCCCTTATCCCATCTAGGTAGGGTCGACACAACATGTTTTCCTTTTCCAATTTTGCTACAAGTAAATATTATTAATCAAAAATATTTTCTAGAGATAGTCAAGGTTATATTCATAGTAATTATATTACTATTGTTACTTATAAAGTATACTTGTCAGTATACATTTAATTCTATAAATCTTATAAAAAATCTTAATTTTTTATGCAATTGCAATTTAATAAAAATTTCAGGCTAAAAGGCAAGATCATAAAGCAAAATATAATTCAGAATCAGAGAGACTTAAAAGGGAGCTAGCATTATTATTGAGTAAGAAAACAGCAATAAGTAGTTTATTGGGAAATCAAATATTACCAAAAAAGAATAACGATGGGCCATCTGATGATGATATTTTTAAATTACCTGCTCTACCACAAAAAGATGAAGACAGCGGATCTGAGTAAGTTCTTTTATATTCTTATTGTCATATACAATAACTGTAGTAGAAGGAACTGAAAACATAAGTAATTAACAAAGAGGCCAGAAGTAAAATCTTGCTGCTATATTATTTATATCAGGAAAGAATATCAAATATATTTGACAACATACATTTTTTAGCTCTGAAGATGAAACAAATTCAAGCGGTTCAAGTATTGATGTGCATACAGTTGACATACAATCACAGAATTTCAAAAATTTACCATTAAAGGAAAAGTATGACTTACTCATAGAATTGAAAGAGACAAGAAAAATGAATTCATGGGGTAGGCTTCATGAATTGCCAAAGAAAAGTGACAATTTTTCAGATTTTCAGGTAAGTTACTGTTGAAGTAACAGTGCTTGCATTGTTGCGTTATGTTCGGTCAGTGAGAGCTCCGGAGGCCCACCTTTCCTGCCTACTATGTTTGTTTCTCTGTTGCAGTTACAAAGGTTATTGAAACGAAGAAAAGTTCAAGAATGTCTAGAAGAAACAGAAAAAGAAATGGGTGACAGCGGAATGTCATTAATTGAACTAGAGTCATTGTTAAATGAGGAAGGCATAGATACTAAAATAGACTCATTACCTACTCGAAGGATAGCTGGTAACAATTCAACTAGATATCTTCTAATAAACAATGTAAAACAAGCATTAGCAGATGCTAAAAAGAGAAATGAGGCAGAAAGTAAAGCAAGTACTAGCACTATTAAAGAAGAACCTAGTATAAATTCAGAATTACCCAAAAAAGAGGAACTAGATGAAGATTTAGAAAAAGCAATTAAAATGTCCTTGGAATGTGTCAGTGAGATAGATACCAGTGCTTGTACTTCTAAGACAGATGAATCATGGACATCATGCTTAACAGACACAGATTATTCTGATTCAGAGGATGATTTTGGTCAGCCAGATATGTCATCAGCTAAAGCTTACATTATGCAATTCAGTGACTTCACCAATAAAGCTATTAACGAAATTGTTACTGGAACTAAAACTAAGGATAAAAATGCGCATACACTTTCTAAAGTAGATCAAGTTTTAAATGAAATAAATAAAGAAAAACTATTTATTACTGCCCAAGTGGATTTATTATCTAATCAAAATAGCCCAACACTACTTGAGAATTATTCAAATGATAATGATGATCTACAAGATAAAAATACATATAAGTATGATACTTGTGTTAAAAACACCCTGGATGATCAAAGCAACTCAAGCATATTATACTCTTCGGTAATTACACCGGTGAATCTTGAAGAAGATATAGTTTTTCTAGATAGTAGTAGTACTGATGGAAATGAACATACTAAGGCAAAAGATAATAAAAGCGAAAATGCGGGATCAGATTCCAGTGAAGAAGATTTTGAGGAAGTCCCAGAGATAAATATGGTTGCGTAAATTTCTTCTCTCTTATGTTTTCTTAAAAGTAAAATAAACAGACATACGAATGTGATATATATGTAAAACATGGCCTAAATGTTATACCGGTGTATAAACTACTACCATACCAAATTTCGTCAAAATCCGTTCAGTAGTTTTTGCGTGAATCCTGTACAAACGACAGACAGACAGACAAAAATTTTAAAAACTGTATAAATGTATTCTGTCGCCGATTCTAAGCCTTCCCAGTGTATTTTTTCTTTAAAATATTTCATGTACAGATTTCGTCCCGTTAGCCTTTTATTATATGTATGTATAGACATAAGAATTGCTCGTTTAAAGATAAAGATAGATTAATTACGGTGAGCATTTAATGTAGATTATTAATATTGCGGTCAACGAATTTTTTAGTACATATCACGCGCAAAAAAATGTTTCTATGAAGATTGTTACAGTGGATTAGTGTCTATAATGCTAATTATCTGTAAATATCGACAGGCTAAATCGTTTACAAATTTACGCTATAATAGTAAGTACACTACACTCACACGGAGCATAAATAAAGGTACAAATCGTAGCCAAAACATTTTATTGAAAGCCTTATACGTTATTGTACAATACGTAATACATTATTATCTAACACGAATCCGCCCAGTACGATTACAACCGGTCTGAGAAGAACGGGCAAGAAACCCAGCCGGCGATTTATTTTTCTTATGTTAAATTATTAAAAACTAGACTCTGCCCGCGACTTCGTTCGCGTGGAATACTTACTTTGGGCTTACGCTAACACGCAGCGGAAAATCTCATGAAGGGAAAATCCCCCATTTTTTTTATTTATTTCATAGATGGCAAACGAACAGATGGGTCACTTGATGTTAAGTGATCACCACCGTCCATGGACACTAACAACACCACAGGAGTCGCAAGTGCGTTGCCACCCTTTGGGGGGGAAGGGTTAGGGGAGGGAAAGGGAGAGGAGAGAGGAAAGGGGAGGGGAGGTGGGCCTCCGGCGCTCTCACTGACCGAACGAAACGCAGCAATGCAAGCACTGTTACTTCACGTCGGTTTTCTATGAGAGGATGGTAGTACCCCGGGCGAGCCGACCTACTCATGCTGAAACCAGTAATAGTTTCAGCGTGGCTCTACCACCATAAAAATTCTTAAACATTCTTCATTGGTGCTCCGCTCCTTTTGGTCTTATATATAGCCTATTATTCCTAAATAAATTAGCTATATAATAACACAGAAAGAATTTTTCAAATCGGATCAGTTGTTCTTAACATTACCCCCTACAACATCACAAACTCACAAACTTTACCTCTTTATAATATTAGCATATACCTTATCTCCTAACTACCTACTAACTATAACTTATCAAGTAATTTAATCTGTGTTCACAAAGACATATTAAACGACAACCTAATAAATTTTAAGACTCGAATTTTACCTGAAATATCTGACGTATGTAATACTGTAATACTGTGCTCTACTAATAAAATACTAATAAAAACTACTGTACATTACAAGTGGGTACAAATGGAGTGATGGTCAAACAATCGTATAAAGTGAAAACTATTGTGGGACTATATCTCTAATATATGAATATTTAATTTTCATTATAAATCAAAATTATATTAGATGAAGTTTTTTAAAATTAAATTGAAGGGCAAAGATGTCACAGTATCCATAGAACGCCATCTATACATATAATAACAATATAAGTGTAATGTGTGTAATTTTTCGATTTTCGTGAAAAAAAAATGTAGCAGGTGTCTAGGGATAAGTAATAAAATACATTTTAATCATTTTTAGAAATGTCTGTCTGTCTGTCTGTCTGTCTGTCTGATTGTATGAACACGCATCACTGCTTAAGTACTGGGTTCATAATAAAAATTGTATAAGAAAATTATAAAGCTTATCTTCGGGCGTAACTTAAGTCTCAACTGCTTACACTAAGATTTAGAGTTTTTTCTGGAATTTTTTAGCATTGAGTCTTAAATTGGCACCTTAGTGTATAAGTACACTGCACAATATCTGTTGTTACTAGTAAATATCATCTTTTCCCCTTATCCCATCTAGGTAGGGTCGACACAACATGTTTTCCTTTTCCAATTTTGCTACAAGTAAATATTATTAATCAAAAATATTTTCTAGAGATAGTCAAGGTTATATTCATAGTAATTATATTACTATTGTTACTTATAAAGTATACTTGTCAGTATATATTTAATTCTATACATCTTATAAAAAAAATTAATTTTTTATGCAATTGCAATTTAATAAAAATTTCAGGCTAAAAGGCAAGATCATAAAGCAAAATATAATTCAGAATCAGAAAGACTTAAAAGGGAGCTAGCATTATTATTGAGTAAGAAAACAGCAATAAGTAGTTTATTGGGAAATCAAATATTACCAAAAAAGAATAATGATGGGCCATCTGATGATGATATTTTTAAATTACCTGCTCTACCACAAAAAGATGAAGACAGCGGATCTGAGTAAGTTCTTTTATATTCTTATTGTCATATACAATAACTGTAGTAGAAGGAACTGAAAACATAAGTAATTAACAAAGAGGCCAGAAGTAAAATCTTGCTGCTATATTATTTATATCAGGAAAGAATATCAAATATATTTGACAACATACATTTTTTAGCTCTGAAGATGAAACAAATTCAAGCGGTTCAAGTATTGATGTGCATACAGTTGACATACAATCACAGAATTTCAAAAATTTACCATTAAAGGAAAAGTATGACTTACTCATAGAATTGAAAGAGACAAGAAAAATGAATTCATGGGGTAGGCTTCATGAATTGCCAAAGAAAAGTGACAATTTTTCAGATTTTCAGGTAAGTTACTGTTGAAGTAACAGTGCTTGCATTGTTGCGTTATGTTCGGTCAGTGAGAGCTCCGGAGGCCCACCTTTCCTGCCTACTATGTTTGTTTCTCTGTTGCAGTTACAAAGGTTATTGAAACGAAGAAAAGTTCAAGAATGTCTAGAAGAAACAGAAAAAGAAATGGGTGACAGCGGAATGTCATTAATTGAACTAGAGTCATTGTTAAATGAGGAAGGCATAGATACTAAAATAGACTCATTACCTACTCGAAGGATAGCTGGTAACAATTCAACTAGATATCTTCTAATAAACAATGTAAAACAAGCATTAGCAGATGCTAAAAAGAGAAATGAGGCAGAAAGTAAAGCAAGTACTAGCACTATTAAAGAAGAACCTAGTATAAATTCAGAATTACCCAAAAAAGAGGAACTAGATGAAGATTTAGAAAAAGCAATTAAAATGTCCTTGGAATGTGTCAGTGAGATAGATACCAGTGCTTGTACTTCTAAGACAGATGAATCATGGACATCATGCTTAACAGACACAGATTATTCTGATTCAGAGGATGATTTTGGTCAGCCAGATATGTCATCAGCTAAAGCTTACATTATGCAATTCAGTGACTTCACCAATAAAGCTATTAACGAAATTGTTACTGGAACTAAAACTAAGGATAAAAATGCGCATACACTTTCTAAAGTAGATCAAGTTTTAAATGAAATAAATAAAGAAAAACTATTTATTACTGCCCAAGTGGATTTATTATCTAATCAAAATAGCCCAACACTACTTGAGAATTATTCAAATGATAATGATGATCTACAAGATAAAAATACATATAAGTATGATACTTGTGTTAAAAACACCCTGGATGATCAAAGCAACTCAAGCATATTATACTCTTCGGTAATTACACCGGTGAATCTTGAAGAAGATATAGTTTTTCTAGATAGTAGTAGTACTGATGGAAATGAACATACTAAGGCAAAAGATAATAAAAGCGAAAATGCGGGATCAGATTCCAGTGAAGAAGATTTTGAGGAAGTCCCAGAGATAAATATGGTTGAAACCAGTAAAACTGTTGTACAATTAACTTTAAATACTAACAATATACCAGATTCTGATGATATATTTGCTGATATTTTCCATAGTAGAAATCAAAATATTGAAGTTAACACTGATATGGGAAATATAAAGACTGAGCCTTATTTGGATAGTATTGTCGCAAATAATGAAAATTTAACAGAGGATGATACTGATAAGAAAATTAATCGAAATATTTCTAAACAATGTGATCAACACTTGAATATTAATTCAAACACTGAAGCTTTGAATTCAACAGATGATAGAATAGTAGAAAAACTCACTAATAATTCAGAAAAACAAACAGATATCACTGGTAATACAAATATAACATTTATTAATGAAAAGAATACAGAGGTTGATCAACCAAATAAGACACTTCCAGATACAAATAATGAAGGAAACAAATTGCCTATACAATCTCCACCAACTGAGATATTGAATTCTATGGCAGAAAAGATACAAATTGAAGAACAAGATTTATTACAGGAAAAAGGACGGTTAGACCGAGTCGGCAGAAATATAACAGAACAAATGACAAAAGAAGCACAGGAATTACTTCAGATTTTTGGTATTCCATACATAGTTGCTCCAATGGAGGCGGAAGCGCAGTGCGCTTTCTTGGAAAGTGTAAAATTGACAGATGGCACCATAACAGATGATAGCGATATTTGGCTTTTTGGTGGTAGAACAGTGTACAAAAATTTCTTCAATCAAAAGAAGCATGTCTTACAATTCTTAGCTGATAGAATTGAAAAGTCCTTTAGTGAGTAGTATTAATTTGATAAGTTTCCTATATTTAATCCATACGCAAGCAAATGTGGATTTTATATCTATGCATCCCATTTACTAAAATATACATTTTTTTTTTTATTGCAGATTTAAACCGAGAGCAACTGATCCTACTTGCTCTCTTAGTAGGCAGCGATTACACAAGTGGACTAACTGGTGTAGGTCCTGTTACTGCGCTTGAAATACTAGCTTCATTTCCATTAAGTAAGAAACAAGTAGACAATGAAAATACTAAACAAGCTCGGTACAACCATATAGTAACTGGTCTTCAAGATTTCAAAAAATGGGTGCATGCCGGTAAAAGAACTGACAATACAAACCTTAAGAAGAAGTTAAAAAATGTTACTTTAGGAGATGATTTTCCTAGTATAAGAGTAAGTATCCATACTTTAAAGATAATGATCTTTTAAAATGTATGTAGAATACTACACAAATACTACTATACAAATATGTATGATGCAATGTTATTTTTTTCAACTAAACTTTTATTTTCTTCCAGGTTGTACAAGCATATTTAGAACCAAATGTAGAAAAGAGTGAGGATAGATTTACTTGGGGCGAATTAGACATTACAATACTAAGAGATTATACAAAAACCAAATTTGGCTGGTCACAACACAAACTGGATGAAATTATTAAACCAGTTTTAAAAAGAATATTGGAACGTAAGAGCCAAAAGACTGTAGATGATTTCTTTAAAAGAAAAGTAGAATTCACTTCATTAGAAGATCAAATGAGTAAGAGGGTTAAAGCTGCTGTACAAAGAATGGGGTTGACTTCAGAATTAATTCCTGAACAAGAAACAGAAGGTAAACCTAAATTAGGGCGAAAAAGAAAAACAAATAAACATGATACTGCATGTAAAGTGCCTACTAAATCTTCAAAAGGCAAAGTCCCAATTAGAGATGAGGCGAGTGTACTTAATGACCATGGTGTAAAAGTTGTATCACAAATAATGAATAGTAAATCTGCGTTAGACATAAAAATCCCAAAGACGGACTATGTCCAAGATATTATCCCGCAAAGAGAAAGGGATAAACAGTGTTTGCTGCAGAATAAATTGAAAGCAATCGAATTATTCCGGAAAACGAAAATCGATAATAAGAAGAAAACTACGAAGAAGAAGATAATTCGACCAAAACAAAAAGCCGATCTCTCAGAAAGTGATAGTGAATAATTAATTTAATCATTCATTTTTAAATAATAAATAGTTTATAAGAAAGTTGTTATTCGTGTCTCTCTGTGTTCCCTATTTTTTTCTAAACTACCCAACTGCTTACACTAAGATTTAGAGTTTTTTCTGGAATTTTTTAGCATTGAGTCTTAAATTGGCACCTTAGTGTATAAGTACACTGCACAATCGCAAAGCCGTGGTGGGTTGGTTGGTTGCTAGTTTCAAATAAAATACGATCGTAAAATAGTCAATTTATTGCTTACAACTTCATCTCGTGTCGTATGATACTACAACGTGACAAAGAAAGACAAAATTAATATAGTATTATAATAGTTGTAGGTGTAATGTAGGGTCGACACAACATGTTTTCCTTTTCCAATTTTGCTACAAGTAAATATTATTAATCAAAAATATTTTCTAGAGATAGTCAAGGTTATATTCATAGTAATTATATTACTATTGTTACTTATAAAGTATACTTGTCAGTATATATTTAATTCTATACATCTTATAAAAAAAATTAATTTTTTATGCAATTGCAATTTAATAAAAATTTCAGGCTAAAAGGCAAGATCATAAAGCAAAATATAATTCAGAATCAGAGAGACTTAAAAGGGAGCTAGCATTATTATTGAGTAAGAAAACAGCAATAAGTAGTTTATTGGGAAATCAAATATTACCAAAAAAGAATAATGATGGGCCATCTGATGATGATATTTTTAAATTACCTGCTCTACCACAAAAAGATGAAGACAGCGGATCTGAGTAAGTTCTTTTATATTCTTATTGTCATATACAATAACTGTAGTAGAAGGAACTGAAAACATAAGTAATTAACAAAGAGGCCAGAAGTAAAATCTTGCTGCTATATTATTTATATCAGGAAAGAATATCAAATATATTTGACAACATACATTTTTTAGCTCTGAAGATGAAACAAATTCAAGCGGTTCAAGTATTGATGTGCATACAGTTGACATACAATCACAGAATTTCAAAAATTTACCATTAAAGGAAAAGTATGACTTACTCATAGAATTGAAAGAGACAAGAAAAATGAATTCATGGGGTAGGCTTCATGAATTGCCAAAGAAAAGTGACAATTTTTCAGATTTTCAGGTAAGTTACTGTTGAAGTAACAGTGCTTGCATTGTTGCGTTATGTTCGGTCAGTGAGAGCTCCGGAGGCCCACCTTTCCTGCCTACTATGTTTGTTTCTCTGTTGCAGTTACAAAGGTTATTGAAACGAAGAAAAGTTCAAGAATGTCTAGAAGAAACAGAAAAAGAAATGGGTGACAGCGGAATGTCATTAATTGAACTAGAGTCATTGTTAAATGAGGAAGGCATAGATACTAAAATAGACTCATTACCTACTCGAAGGATAGCTGGTAACAATTCAACTAGATATCTTCTAATAAACAATGTAAAACAAGCATTAGCAGATGCTAAAAAGAGAAATGAGGCAGAAAGTAAAGCAAGTACTAGCACTATTAAAGAAGAACCTAGTATAAATTCAGAATTACCCAAAAAAGAGGAACTAGATGAAGATTTAGAAAAAGCAATTAAAATGTCCTTGGAATGTGTCAGTGAGATAGATACCAGTGCTTGTACTTCTAAGACAGATGAATCATGGACATCATGCTTAACAGACACAGATTATTCTGATTCAGAGGATGATTTTGGTCAGCCAGATATGTCATCAGCTAAAGCTTACATTATGCAATTCAGTGACTTCACCAATAAAGCTATTAACGAAATTGTTACTGGAACTAAAACTAAGGATAAAAATGCGCATACACTTTCTAAAGTAGATCAAGTTTTAAATGAAATAAATAAAGAAAAACTATTTATTACTGCCCAAGTGGATTTATTATCTAATCAAAATAGCCCAACACTACTTGAGAATTATTCAAATGATAATGATGATCTACAAGATAAAAATACATATAAGTATGATACTTGTGTTAAAAACACCCTGGATGATCAAAGCAACTCAAGCATATTATACTCTTCGGTAATTACACCGGTGAATCTTGAAGAAGATATAGTTTTTCTAGATAGTAGTAGTACTGATGGAAATGAACATACTAAGGCAAAAGATAATAAAAGCGAAAATGCGGGATCAGATTCCAGTGAAGAAGATTTTGAGGAAGTCCCAGAGATAAATATGGTTGAAACCAGTAAAACTGTTGTACAATTAACTTTAAATACTAACAATATACCAGATTCTGATGATATATTTGCTGATATTTTCCATAGTAGAAATCAAAATATTGAAGTTAACACTGATATGGGAAATATAAAGACTGAGCCTTATTTGGATAGTATTGTCGCAAATAATGAAAATTTAACAGAGGATGATACTGATAAGAAAATTAATCGAAATATTTCTAAACAATGTGATCAACACTTGAATATTAATTCAAACACTGAAGCTTTGAATTCAACAGATGATAGAATAGTAGAAAAACTCACTAATAATTCAGAAAAACAAACAGATATCACTGGTAATACAAATATAACATTTATTAATGAAAAGAATACAGAGGTTGATCAACCAAATAAGACACTTCCAGATACAAATAATGAAGGAAACAAATTGCCTATACAATCTCCACCAACTGAGATATTGAATTCTATGGCAGAAAAGATACAAATTGAAGAACAAGATTTATTACAGGAAAAAGGACGGTTAGACCGAGTCGGCAGAAATATAACAGAACAAATGACAAAAGAAGCACAGGAATTACTTCAGATTTTTGGTATTCCATACATAGTTGCTCCAATGGAGGCGGAAGCGCATGCCTACTAAATCTTCAAAAGGCAAAGTCCCAATTAGAGATGAGGCGAGTGTACTTAATGACCATGGTGTAAAAGTTGTATCACAAATAATGAATAGTAAATCTGCGTTAGACATAAAAATCCCAAAGACGGACTATGTCCAAGATATTATCCCGCAAAGAGAAAGGGATAAACAGTGTTTGCTGCAGAATAAATTGAAAGCAATCGAATTATTCCGGAAAACGAAAATCGATAATAAGAAGAAAACTACGAAGAAGAAGATAATTCGACCAAAACAAAAAGCCGATCTCTCAGAAAGTGATAGTGAATAATTAATTTAATCATTCATTTTTAAATAATAAATAGTTTATAAGAAAGTTGTTATTCGTGTCTCTCTGTGTTCCCTATTTTTTTCTAAACTACCCAACTGCTTACACTAAGATTTAGAGTTTTTTCTGGAATTTTTTAGCATTGAGTCTTAAATTGGCACCTTAGTGTATAAGTACACTGCACAATCGCAAAGCCGTGGTGGGTTGGTTGGTTGCTAGTTTCAAATAAAATACGATCGTAAAATAGTCAATTTATTGCTTACAACTTCATCTCGTGTCGTATGATACTACAACGTGACAAAGAAAGACAAAATTAATATAGTATTATAATAGTTGTAGGTGTAATGAAACAATTATTAAGGTAAAATAAATTTTATTACGTACAAACACATAACTGAATAATTCGTTCTTAATGCAACTAAAAACTAAAGATTTTTATAGCAGTAGATTTAATGGTTTAATAACTGACCACTTTCAAAACATCGCATTGACAAAATAAAATACATAAATATTGTTAAAAATTCGTTAAATTCTTTCAATTATAATAAGATACAGTTATTCACACTTAATGTTTAGTAAATTTCATAATCACTAGATTTTTTTTTCCTTATGTCTTGAAATGTATTCTTTACTGTAACAGTAACCTGAACAATCTTATTGTGTTTCAATTGACGTTGGTAAAACTTTATTGTTTAGTATTATCAGCAAACATATGATATCTGTTGTATTCAAGCTCTGTATTCTTTATAAATGTTTCTCCCATGTTTAATAATTTACCATATTATTATCAACTATTAGACAGTGGATCTGAGTAAGTTTTTTTTTATATTCTTATTGTTATATACAATAACTCTAATAGAAGGAACTGAAAACATAAGTAATTAACAAAGAGGCTAGAAGTAAAATCTTGCTGCTATATTATTTATATCAGGAAAGAATATCAAATATATTTGACAACATACATTTTTTAGCTCTGAAGATGAAACAAATTCAAGCGGTTCAAGTATTGATGTGCATACAGTTGACATACAATCACAGAATTTCAAAAATTTACCATTAAAGGAAAAGTATGACTTACTCATAGAATTGAAAGAGACAAGAAAAATGAATTCATGGGGTAGGCTTCATGAATTGCCAAAGAAAAGTGACAATTTTTCAGATTTTCAGGTAAGTTACTGTTGAAGTAACAGTGCTTGCATTGTTGCGTTATGTTCGGTCAGTGAGAGCTCCGGAGGCCCACCTTTCCTGCCTACTATGTTTGTTTCTCTGTTGCAGTTACAAAGGTTATTGAAACGAAGAAAAGTTCAAGAATGTCTAGAAGAAACAGAAAAAGAAATGGGTGACAGCGGAATGTCATTAATTGAACTAGAGTCATTGTTAAATGAGGAAGGCATAGATACTAAAATAGACTCATTACCTACTCGAAGGATAGCTGGTAACAATTCAACTAGATATCTTCTAATAAACAATGTAAAACAAGCATTAGCAGATGCTAAAAAGAGAAATGAGGCAGAAAGTAAAGCAAGTACTAGCACTATTAAAGAAGAACCTAGTATAAATTCAGAATTACCCAAAAAAGAGGAACTAGATGAAGATTTAGAAAAAGCAATTAAAATGTCCTTGGAATGTGTCAGTGAGATAGATACCAGTGCTTGTACTTCTAAGACAGATGAATCATGGACATCATGCTTAACAGACACAGATTATTCTGATTCAGAGGATGATTTTGGTCAGCCAGATATGTCATCAGCTAAAGCTTACATTATGCAATTCAGTGACTTCACCAATAAAGCTATTAACGAAATTGTTACTGGAACTAAAACTAAGGATAAAAATGCGCATACACTTTCTAAAGTAGATCAAGTTTTAAATGAAATAAATAAAGAAAAACTATTTATTACTGCCCAAGTGGATTTATTATCTAATCAAAATAGCCCAACACTACTTGAGAATTATTCAAATGATAATGATGATCTACAAGATAAAAATACATATAAGTATGATACTTGTGTTAAAAACACCCTGGATGATCAAAGCAACTCAAGCATATTATACTCTTCGGTAATTACACCGGTGAATCTTGAAGAAGATATAGTTTTTCTAGATAGTAGTAGTACTGATGGAAATGAACATACTAAGGCAAAAGATAATAAAAGCGAAAATGCGGGATCAGATTCCAGTGAAGAAGATTTTGAGGAAGTCCCAGAGATAAATATGGTTGAAACCAGTAAAACTGTTGTACAATTAACTTTAAATACTAACAATATACCAGATTCTGATGATATATTTGCTGATATTTTCCATAGTAGAAATCAAAATATTGAAGTTAACACTGATATGGGAAATATAAAGACTGAGCCTTATTTGGATAGTATTGTCGCAAATAATGAAAATTTAACAGAGGATGATACTGATAAGAAAATTAATCGAAATATTTCTAAACAATGTGATCAACACTTGAATATTAATTCAAACACTGAAGCTTTGAATTCAACAGATGATAGAATAGTAGAAAAACTCACTAATAATTCAGAAAAACAAACAGATATCACTGGTAATACAAATATAACATTTATTAATGAAAAGAATACAGAGGTTGATCAACCAAATAAGACACTTCCAGATACAAATAATGAAGGAAACAAATTGCCTATACAATCTCCACCAACTGAGATATTGAATTCTATGGCAGAAAAGATACAAATTGAAGAACAAGATTTATTACAGGAAAAAGGACGGTTAGACCGAGTCGGCAGAAATATAACAGAACAAATGACAAAAGAAGCACAGGAATTACTTCAGATTTTTGGTATTCCATACATAGTTGCTCCAATGGAGGCGGAAGCGCAGTGCGCTTTCTTGGAAAGTGTAAAATTGACAGATGGCACCATAACAGATGATAGCGATATTTGGCTTTTTGGTGGTAGAACAGTGTACAAAAATTTCTTCAATCAAAAGAAGCATGTCTTACAATTCTTAGCTGATAGAATTGAAAAGTCCTTTAGTGAGTAGTATTAATTTGATAAGTTTCCTATATTTAATCCATACGCAAGCAAATGTGGATTTTATATCTATGCATCCCATTTACTAAAATATACATTTTTTTTTTTATTGCAGATTTAAACCGAGAGCAACTGATCCTACTTGCTCTCTTAGTAGGCAGCGATTACACAAGTGGACTAACTGGTGTAGGTCCTGTTACTGCGCTTGAAATACTAGCTTCATTTCCATTAAGTAAGAAACAAGTAGACAATGAAAATACTAAACAAGCTCGGTACAACCATATAGTAACTGGTCTTCAAGATTTCAAAAAATGGGTGCATGCCGGTAAAAGAACTGACAATACAAACCTTAAGAAGAAGTTAAAAAATGTTACTTTAGGAGATGATTTTCCTAGTATAAGAGTAAGTATCCATACTTTAAAGATAATGATCTTTTAAAATGTATGTAGAATACTACACAAATACTACTATACAAATATGTATGATGCAATGTTATTTTTTTCAACTAAACTTTTATTTTCTTCCAGGTTGTACAAGCATATTTAGAACCAAATGTAGAAAAGAGTGAGGATAGATTTACTTGGGGCGAATTAGACATTACAATACTAAGAGATTATACAAAAACCAAATTTGGCTGGTCACAACACAAACTGGATGAAATTATTAAACCAGTTTTAAAAAGAATATTGGAACGTAAGAGCCAAAAGACTGTAGATGATTTCTTTAAAAGAAAAGTAGAATTCACTTCATTAGAAGATCAAATGAGTAAGAGGGTTAAAGCTGCTGTACAAAGAATGGGGTTGACTTCAGAATTAATTCCTGAACAAGAAACAGAAGGTAAACCTAAATTAGGGCGAAAAAGAAAAACAAATAAACATGATACTGCATGTAAAGTGCCTACTAAATCTTCAAAAGGCAAAGTCCCAATTAGAGATGAGGCGAGTGTACTTAATGACCATGGTGTAAAAGTTGTATCACAAATAATGAATAGTAAATCTGAGTTAGACATAAAAATCCCAAAGACGGACTATGTCCAAGATATTATCCCGCAAAGAGAAAGGGATAAACAGTGTTTGCTGCAGAATAAATTGAAAGCAATCGAATTATTCCGGAAAACGAAAATCGATAATAAGAAGAAAACTACGAAGAAGAAGATAATTCGACCAAAACAAAAAGCCGATCTCTCAGAAAGTGATAGTGAATAATTAATTTAATCATTCATTTTTAAATAATAAATAGTTTATAAGAAAGTTGTTATTCGTGTCTCTCTGTGCTCCCTATTTTTTTCTAAACTACCCAACTGCTTACACTAAGATTTAGAGTTTTTTTTCTGAAATTTTTTGGCATTTAGTCTTAAATTGGCACCTTAGTTTTAGTTTAAATTGTCATAGACGGCAAACGAACAGGTGGGTCACCTGATATTAAGTGATCCCCACCGTCCATGGACACTAACGACACCAGAGGAGTTGTAAGTGCGTTGCCATCCTTCGGGGGGAAGGGTTAGGGGAGGGAGAGTCGCAAAGCCGTGGTGGGTTGGTTGGTTGCTAGTTTCAAATAAAATACGATCGTAAAATAGTCAATTTATTGCTTACAACTTCATCTCGTGTCGTATGATACTACAACGTGACAAAGAAAGACAAAATTAATATAGTATTATAATAGTTGTAGGTGTAATGAAACAATTATTCGCAATACATATGCAGTACATAATAACTGACCACTTTCAAAACATCGCATTGACAAAATAAAATACATAAATATTGTTAAAAATTCGTTAAATTCTTTCAATTATAATAAGATACAGTTATTCACACTTAATGTTTAGTAAATTTCATAATCACTAGATTTTTTTTTCCTTATGTCTTGAAATGTATTCTTTACTGTAACAGTAACCTGAACAATCTTATTGTGTTTCAATTGACGTTGGTAAAACTTTATTGTTTAGTATTATCAGCAAACATATGATATCTGTTGTATTCAAGCTCTGTATTCTTTATAAATGTTTCTCCCATGTTTAATAATTTACCATATTATTATCAACTATTGATTGAAAGTTAAATCAAGATAAATACACCATAGATGATGCAAATATAATTCTCGGCGATGTAAAAATCGCCCAAATCTTTATTTTGATAGAGTCCTGTAAATGTTGTAAATCGGTCTTTAATATCAAATTACATAGGGCTTATTTGTAGGTCTAGAGTTAAAGCTCGTATTTAGATCAAATTTAAAAACTTATTACTGGACGTGTTTGTATAAATATTAATTCTACTGTGTAAATTTATAGATGTGTGACCTATTCTTAATAAATATATTTCTATAGTACCTAAATGCAAATTTCTACCATTATCAGATGTAATATCTGTTGAAGCTGTAGATTGAATTCAATGTAAATGAGTTGGTTCATATAAAAATGTTGTTTGTTTAATGTTGTTTAAATCGAGTCTATCGAGTGGTGTCTAAGAATGCAAACAATAACGAATTCAAGCAATAATAATATTTTCAAATAAGAAATAAAGGCACACACATTTTTTTAAATATATTATAGGTACGAATCGAACCTGAGCATTTCACGAATGACAAGAATGCGTATTCGCTCAAACGAAAAATCTAAACATCTTAATACACAACTTAATCTACGAAATACGCACTCGATACACAAAAATTCGTCCATATCTGTATAACGCTGATCGCGTTCTGTGTTCTTTCCTTTCAGTAATTTCACATCTATCTTACACGAATCTGAAGCATTTTTCCTTAATAATTAATTTTGTTACAATTTAAAATGATTCCCATCAAACTAGCATATATTTATAACGTTCTATGTGTTGTAACAAAAATCCTAGTCGAGTCTCAAATCAAACCGTGGAATTAATAAAATTTCCATGATAATAAATAAAACTACTTATACATTTTCCACACAAAAATATATAATACAATCAATGACTAACCGTTAAAATATAATTATGAAATAAAATACGAGATAACGTGTAAAAGGTATCAAGATTAAAACCTAAAGAAACCGGTTCAACGAAACTGAACACATCGGCTGCAACTATCGGTCAACGCAGTCATCCTTATTCTATCACATCACTATTTAATCTACTTTCACGACGCTGTAGATGCTCCTGACGAACCAGAAGCACGCCATGAAACCAATGGTGCCTGTCAATAGGAAGAACAGGAACACCATGATGAAAGTGTATCCAAAGTACAGGAAAGTTGAAGCGGCGTCTTCGATGTTCAACTTCGTCATGAAGTAGTGACAGCAGTAGATGAAGAGGTAACCGGCAGTCGAACCAGAACTGAGGAACGCTCGCCACCACCAGTGATAGTCCTCAGCACATAGGTGGAAGTAGCAGAGCAGGATGGTTGTCTCCGAGCAAGTGATCACAAGTATCACAAACACAAGGAAAAGAAATCCGAACATGTAATACATCTGGAACAATATAGACACATGGAAACATTGTTGTATTAAGCCATTTATAGTCTGATCGCAACCGCTATACAACGCCATAGATACGCGAGCGGCGAGAATGGAGGGCGAATGAACCCTGTGTCAGGCGCACATAAGATAAAATATCTAAAGATGGGTCGTGCGTTATGCGTTAATATTTTATATTTCCAACAATTAATCATTAACTTCATTTATCTACTTATTTTTACTTATCTAAAAATCATATTCGACAAAAACAGGGATTGGATATAATTATAGACGTAAATATGCAACTTCAAAAAATTTTGCTGTGATATCGTAAAATCTGTCTGACACTACGAATCTCATGTGAGTTCATGCTCTTTCCTTCTCACTCCCCACCTTCCCGCGCATACCTAAGGTGCGGTACAACGGTTGCGACCTATATGGCATCGATTTTTATGGTGAATGATTATTAGATATCACTGAATCTATTGTAACACATGCATATAATATCTCACATTAACAGACGTTACTAGATGTTACTAGACGAAAAATACAATACAGTGAAAAAAGGCAACATTTTTGTGAATGCACTAATACAAAACGCATCTTTAACATCACATTTACCAAACATATTTGGGTGCGTTGTAGGCACACAGATAAGTTAAGCCGCAAATGGAAGCATTGCTAGCACGGAATGGGTTCATAATATGTAATATTGGTAGTAGTCTTCTTTATGTTATTTTTAGCAACTAATCTTCGACTAGGTAATGACTTTAAAAGTTTCTAGCGATCATTCCAATTGACTACCAAAATGGCGGCCGTCTCAGTAGAACTTTCCAGATAGTTTTTGTGGCAAGTCAGAATCCATGATCGGTGTCCAGAGCACAAGAGAGTGTAGATTTCGTAATAGTGCGGATGAGACCCCCAAACACCTCTGTTGTGAGTGTGATCCACTGAAGCCTACACAAAACCGGATTCTGGGAAAGCATGTATTGCCTCCGGATGAGGTACAGATGCTGTCAACCAAAAAAGTCCTGCAGTTCTTAAATACTATAGGTTTAGGAGGAGAGCTTTAGTAATATGGGGCGATCACAATAGATCAATACTGGTCGCAGTGATACAGGATTAAGGCCTGCACCCCCTTTAAAAAAAAAAAAAAAAAAAAAAAATGATCAGTGGTATTATTTCCCATCCACTTCATTTGCATAATAACCAAACAATATTATGTAAACCACCACCAATTACAAAATATAACTAGATATTATTCTTGCAAAAGTTATTATGATTATGTACTAATTGTCTTACAGATTATTTGTTAAAAGTGTAATGAAATAAAAGAGAATTAAGATGTTCCTTATTAATAATATAACAAAACAGAATATTAATCCAATTTCCATAGGATTAAACCTTGATATGTATGTACCAATGGATTTTTCGGAATACATGTACTGAATTGAATTGGTAACACTATTAGCTGACGGTAAAGAGAAAAACATGAGGAAATTTAACCTGACAAAACATTCTCAAAGTACAGCTGTTGTGAGAAAAATATAGAACGGTGTATGAATTTCTTTGTATTTAAAATTATCAATATATCATTGGCTGACGTGGTGATTATGTCTACATCTTCCTTCGAGATGAGGTCTTTGGTCAAACAGTAGCATTCTTACAGGCTGGTATTATTTTAATATTATATATATATGAGAATAATTTTATGTTTCATTAATTATTCTTGAAATAGCACATTATTACAGATATTACGCTTACCGTGTTATTACAAAAAAGTTAAATACGTATTGAATACTTGCTTTAAATAAAGTTCGGATAATTATTAAATGTACCGCACTTGCCGACGGCTACCGCAGCTTGATCGTCTTATCCTTTTTCGCACGTCTAACCTAACCTAACCAAACAGAGATAGAACAGCAAAATGTCGAACGTTCGGCGAGCGTGGTGAATTTAATACGTAAGTATGCAAACTTTTTTAAAGTAAGTATTCATTACATTTTTTTTTTTTTGTAATAACACTGTTTATTTATATAAATCCATACATCTATATGTAGTGTCAAATTTTCGACAAATATTCAAAATAAATAAGTAAAAAGTATTATAAATTAATCACAATTCATATCAAAAATACAAAATAAAAGGTCAGTTGATATTAAATGACTATACCATACCAAGCTTAGACAAACTAAGAGAAACACTATTTTTGGGCCAAAAATTAAACCTTCGGCTGGCCATTACAAATAAGTAACTTTAAACCTCATCGGTGTTATTACAAAAAAGTTAAATACGTATTGAACCCTGGCTTTAAAGTGGTGTTATATCAAATGCACCGCGGTCGCTGAATGTTCGCCATCTTGTTTTTTTGTCTCGCTTTGATTACGTTAGGTTAGATTTGTGGAAAAAGGACAACGCGAACTTGCCTTGGTCGAGCGCGGTGCATTTATTAGGAAACTTTTAAACCAAGTATTTAACTTTTTTGTAATATAATATGTTGCTGATGAGAATATAGTATGATGATGTAGTGTTTTTAATCTAGTAGCATCTTTACAAGTTACATATTTAGGATACTTTAGTATTGTCAATCATATAAAATTATCCACTTTCCAAGCAAACACCACATACCTGACTGGACCAAAGTGAGTTAAGAATGAAGAACAGCTGAATAAAAATGCATCCGAAAGGTAACACTCCGCCCATAACGATCCCGGGTATCGGCTGTGTGTATAGACTCTGCTCTGGTATTTGTCGAGGGATTTGATTAGTTCTTACCGGGTGGTCCAGTATCTAAAAATAAAAAATATCTTTACATATATCAATTTCCTCTGTACGTGTGTATGTCACTGAACTCCTTCTAAACGTCGAGACAGATTTTGATGAAATTTTGTGTGCGTGTTCGAGTGGATCCGAGAATGGTTTAGATTCACAATTGGAACCGTTAGGTGGCGCTGCGGTTTGCTTATAGCATTTGTTTAAATTATCAAGGCAGGACTACGTCTAGCGAGACCGCTAGTATATTATAATTTCTGTGTATTTGTATCTGTCAGTAAATATTTTTAAAAGGGTTAGACCGATTTTCATAGATTTTAAGTGGGTTCTTTGATGATTCATAGCACAGTTGTGTCCAGTAGATTGTGCTACAATCCGACTCTACGACTTCTTTTTGTTTGTTTCCTTTCCTACAAGAATATGCTTTGCCCTTATGGGTCGAATAAGTCATTCAGAACTTACAAAATAACAAAGGGTGAAAAAAAAACGATGTTAATGACATTGGAAAAGTAAGTAAAATTATATAAGGCACAATTAAAAAGTCTATGTTGAATTTTTTTTCTCGAACTGACTATGCTATTGAAATGACAAGGTATTTACAGCTTCTCTATGTTGTAATAATAAATTTTAACTTTATAAATGAGTGACAACTCTATTTCCATTGCACTACTCTAGTGATAGTCTCTGTAACTTTGTTGTCTATGGCTAACACTCCTCTGAATAAAACTGATACGTATTAGAATATATTTATCTCTTTATATCTGATAAATTACAACAGTCTACTACTTTGATACATCCTAATATAGATATACAGAAGATAACTAAAGAACATACCCTTTTCCTGAATCCAAAGTATGCGCCAATAAATGTGAGAGGCATAGAAACTCCAAACCACAGAGCTAAAAGAGCGACCAGCGTTGAGAACGGAATCGCAGCTGAAGAGCCTTTGCCCCACAGTACCAGATTCATTACGAAAAATAGACTGAACACGACACTGCAATACAAAAGTAATATTCATGAATTAATAATATTCAATTCCATTCTTGAATTGAATATTCAAACTTTTCGAATAAGTTCAATTACTTCATACCCCTATTTTATCTCAATCATTTTCATCATTGATTTTTTGTCAAATAAAGTACAGTGTGAACTCTTAATGTCCTTTGTTATAAGCAAAAAATTTCTATAATGTAGAAATTAGTTCAATCTAATTGGTTTATCATAAACCATTTATTCTTTCTCTTCGCTCCTTATAAGAAAAGAAGTGCTCGGTCCTTTGAAATTCATTATAAATCTATTTTCTTTAAGAACCATAATTCAAAAGCCAAAGTTGTATGACTAAAAAGTTACATCGCCTTCCTTCTAATATTCGACATCCATTTGTGACAGAAATTTGACGTCAATTTGTGGTACAGTTTCTTGTCAATAAGCTACAAGTCTTATAAAGGTATTTCGTAGGACGTAACAGAAACAAACGATGGATTGACATTAACTGCTTCGAAATTGACGGCAATTCGGTTGCAACTCTTGTTATTGCTCAGTGTCAAATTTATTGACATCCATTTACGACAGCAATTATCAAATTGTCAAAATGATCAAAAATGATCTAAGGTAATAGAGTCACGCTAAAGCTATAACTGGTTTCAGCATTAATTGGTCGACTCGTCGGGGGTAGTACCACCCGACCCACAGAAACACCAACGTGAAATAACAGTGCTTGCATTGTTGCATTTCGTTCAGTCAGTGAGAGCAGTGGAGTCCCACCTCCTTCAAAAAGCTGGCAACGCACTTGCGACTCATCTGGTGTTGCTAGTATCTATGGATCGGTGATCACTTAACAGCAGGTGATCTACCTATTCGTTGGCCTCCTAAAATATTTAAAAAAAAACGTTAATTTGTGGTTGAGTTGTTGTTATGAAAGAGTTGTATGGGAACTCACCCAGGACAGACGGTGGATGTGAGCAGGATGTTGCTCTTCCACCTGCGTCCGCCGAAACTCTTGTAGACCCTGGCGCTGACGTAGCCGGCGGTGGCGCCGAGCAAGACCCACGCGACGAGCGCGCACGTCATTAGTGCTCCACGGTTCGCAGGAGACAGGAACCCGAGGCACGCGAACGCGAGGGTCACCAGCGTCATACCAAATACCTGCACCAAAGTTTTTTATATAACAGAATACTATAGAAACTACCCTGTTACACAACAGTACAATACAACAGCAAGAAGCATTAGCAGACTTAAAGAATGGTATACCATTTTTAAATGTCAATTCAATGTTTGCAGATTCGTACTCCGGCATGTACCAACGATTTTTACGAAATTCAAATTGGTGAGACTATATCAGCTGACACTAAAGTAATACATCGTGAGGGAATCTAAACCTGAGAAATGTTCTTTTAATTCTACCATATGTGGTTTCTACAGAACTGTGTAGTAGTGTAGTTTCTCGGAGTATGAAATCGTCACTACATCGTGCGCTGATTTGGTTATTATGCTTTCTTTCGAAAAGAGGTATATGGCTTTATATGTGATAGATGTAAATAACATGGGTAACAAAAAAGTGGAGAACCTTCTTTGTTTTTATTCCCAAAACCCCAGCCTCCATGCACTCTCTCATAACCTCCATTTTCTCTACCTACATGCCCATTAAAATCACCTCCAATATAAATATCCTCATTCTGTGAAATATCCATTATCACCCTATCAAAGTCTTCCCAAAACTTCTCTTTCACAGCCTCGTTACATCCAGCTTGTGGCGCATACACACTTATTATATTTAACGTCATCTGTTCTATCAATAATTTCACCAATATTAATCTGTCATTTACTCTTTTTACGTCCGTCACACATTTCTTAAATTCATTATCTAATACAATTCCTACGCCATTCCTCTTACCGTTACTTCCACAGTAGTAAAATTTATATCCAACACCAATCTCTCTCGCTTTTGTCCCTTTCCATTTCGTCTCTTGCAAACAAGCCACATTTATGCATCTTCTTTGTAAGACATCTGCCAATTCTCTTCCCTTTCCAGTCATAGTTCCCACATTCCAACTCGCAAATCTCAACTTTACATCCCGAATTCCTTTCTTACTTTGAGCCCTGCCCTGAGATAACCCTAATCCCCTTTTTATGCTTGTCATGTTGTGAAGTATGATTTGGCTTAATTTTTATGATCGGCCGCCTGCCTGACATCAACCCTCCTTGGGATTAAGACATAATGCCCTAAATACAAAAAGTCGAATTACAATTAATCATAGTAGTAGCAAAATACATATTGAATTTAAAAAAAAAATATATATATAAATATTTACTATATACGCAACCGAATTTAAGAACGAGAACTAAAATACTAGAAAATCAAACTTCCTTTCCACTATTATTTTGGATTACTTCTAAGCAGGACAAGCTTATGGCCGCAACAATCCTTGATCAATAAGACGATGTGTGCACTCCGTACTGCTCCTTATTATATCCAGGCAGGAGTCTGTTGGAATATTAGTAGACTTCTAAGCAGTAAAAGCTTATGGCAGCAACAATCCTTGCTCAGTATGACGTTTTTTTGGATTAGCGCACTCCGTACTGCTCCTTATAATATCCAATCAATACTGTGTTGGCATATTAGTGAATTTATTATCAAATATTACAATATTGTCGTCATTTAATGCCAAAAAACTATTTTTTACAAAATAATAAATTGATTTATATGTTTTGAAGGCGAACGTCAACGTCAATAGCATAGTCAGTTCGAGAAAAAAAAAGTGGTCAAACACTAAAATCTATAAAATATATTACGGAAAAACGACCTACGTAACAAATTTCTTAAGGTAAACTGATAGACAGTGCGAAGCTTAAAAAACCTAGATCCACTCTAGAAATATGACATTTTGCATAGAAGTGTATACAAAATGAAAGTAATTGTTACGAAAACACTGCAAAGTCCATCAACCACATGGCTAGGTTTTTAGAAAGTTCTGTTCAAACCATGTAACAAAAGGTAAAGAAAGTAGAAGATTCATATAACAAAACCACACGGTAACAATATTATCGATTTTATAGAGTTAAATAGTTTGAACCTTGAACTAAATTCTATATTAAGAAACAGGTACTTTAATGAAAATATTTATAAAACTCACATGATATAGGACTGTAACAATAATTATGTTGTACAAAAAATAGTTTAAACAGGATGACAATTATTGTGAACTTTTCAAATATTTTCGTTTTGATAATTTATCTGACCTGAATTGTTCATGCACTGCGATAGGATTAGTAAATATTTGCAGTTTATTGTTTACATTATTTTTTTGAGTCATTATTATTATTGTAACGATGCTATATTAAAACTAGTAACTGTGTCACAGTGGAGTTTTATACTTACTTTGGAATTGTACTTGTAATTAGGAATTTTTTAATACTAGTTTTATGAGTTATTTGTCATGGATATTGTTATATAAAAAGATACATTACTTGCCAACGTTCGTATACAAACCTCTTTTTATCATAGACTTTATCAACATATTCAATCTTTATGAAATATAAAAATAAATGGTATTCTTTTGTACTTGCATAATGGATCTGATTTTATTTATATGTCAGAGATAGTTATCAGAGAGTAAATTAATATTTACCTATACATAGGTATAACTACACACGGCATGGTTCATATAGATGTTACCTACATTATATTATTTATTTTAACATCTGCCCTGATAAAAGAAGAGAATGATGACCTAATTATTTACAAATCTTCATTTGAAATCAATAGTCACTTTATTAATGCTAAGTTCCTTGATGATTTTATACCTATATACTAATTAGGAAATTATTAGTAAATGAAAACCCCATTTGCTTCCAAAATTCTTAAAACTTTTCCTCCCTTTAGGGGTGTTCAGAATTAATTTAAAATATATGTCGCTACATAATTAACAAGATATCGGTATAAATAAAGAATAATTAATTTTTATCCAATCATCTGATTTTAATTAAATTTTATACATGTAAAGTAAATATTAATCCGCAATTATAATTAACATCTGTAGAAAATATAAATTGTCTAAAAATAAAGTTATGGGCAGAAAAACATAACGAGGCATGGGTATAACTAGTATCTTAAATAATTAGTGCTTTCATAGAATAATTGACAGAAGTAGATCCAGCTTGTAAAAAATAAAACGTTAATGCTTACCTTAGCTGAAATAATGCGACCTCCATTTTCACCGAACCCGACAGCCCAGTCCTCATCACCTCCACTATGATATGTGATTTCCAGATCCACATGGTTAAATAGATAGTAGTCTCCAATGTGTGGAGGAACTGTATTTACTATTGGCGAACATGTGTCCTGTGTCCAAAATGTTTAAAGTCAGTCAGATAATTATATTACATTCATTTTGTGATATAAAGTTAAAAAAGGAAATCTTTGTGAGGTGTACACAACAGGATATAAATTACAAATAATCCAAAAAACAAAAATTCTGAGAGATAGGTCAAATATATATTAAAGCGAGAGGCAGTAGGCAAGTCTGTTATAAAGTGTTACTTTTTTGCATTTTATTTGAAATCATTGGACAAGGTTTAATGAAATGCTGTTGTACATATATGAAAAGTATATATAATTCTGCTTGGGCTATAAAAATTTTCAATAACACTTTAACAAATAATAAAAATGTAAATACTTATTACCATTAGATGAATTTAATGAAATTTCATTCACAGCACTATATTTCATTTATAAATGTCGCCTATAAATAATATAATGAATACTTTGACAAATCATAAAATATAAATATAAAACTATATGACAAAATTATATACTCAATAATAAAAGCATATGGGACCGTGATAATAGTCAGTATAAAGTATATATATGTGCTAGCGGACCCGGCAGACGTTGTCCCGCCCTGATTAAAAGTAAATCCTTGACAAATTATATACCAAAACGTTCCCCATAAATCACTTTAACCACTGGTGAAAATCACATGTAAATCCGTTCAGTAGTTTTTCAGCTTATCGTGAACAGAAAGACAGACAGACGCGGTAGGGGACTTTATTTTATACTATGTAAGGATAATGAAAATATAGAGTAACATTTATATAAATCAGTTTATTTCTAGGTGATATGTTCTAGCAAACAGTATACCTACAACCTTGCTACTTATCAATCGTGGCAATTATGAACTACATTAAAAAGCAATTCATTGTTTTTTATATCTATGTAATGACAGAATATACAAAATAAGCAAATATTACAATAAAGTTTAAAAATAAAGTACACATGCATATGCATGCATTTTAAATTAATCAAAATTATGAACATTTCATTATTATTCATATAATACCAAATTATACAAATATATCTGCTAAGGAATGTATACACCTCACAGCTTATTGGCAGCCCTTATAAAACATTATGAAATCTTCAGATACAATAGAATAAACAGAGAGATCATGTATTATAATTTATGTATCAATTTTTTCTTTACGTTACAAAATCAGTTGTTCCATTCTTGTAAATATATAGGTATTTTCACGTACACGTATACGTTTTTACCGTTTTTTATTCATGTTTGAGAATGTATATAAAGGGCTAGGATTGTAATCTGTGCAAACCTTTAAAGTAACCCTTCAAAAACATAGCACTTTTCATGAGACTACCATCTAACTTGCTGTGTTGCTTCATACTAACAATATATTATCAATCTATGAATTAAATAGGTCACTAATTGACAGCATGTTTACAAACAAGTAATGCTCGTCGTTTTGACAGAAAACGGGTAATGAACTGATAACCAAGTAATGGCAAAACTAGTTAAAACTTTGTATAGAAATTACTAGAGGTTTTAGATACAAAAAATTAACATTCATTGCTCTCTTCCAAAGCCAATTCAAGTGGAAATGTGAATAAAATGTTGGTTATTACAAAACCAAGAATGACAATATATTTTGTTTCCATTCCAAATATTCAGTAAAATGAAGTAAGTTCAAATAAATTTAACTTACCATATCCCTCCGCACCTGACAACCCATTGGAAATCCTGTACTGCAATATGTTTTCCCTCCCTCGCTGACCAAATAGCACCATGTCACTGGCATGTTATCCAAAATCCAGTGATGCTGGTAATACAAAGCCATACCCATTTTCAGCAGATTCAACTTTTTAGTGGACTCTGTATCAGAACCTCTGTATGTCTTCTTACAAACTGCCTTACAGTCAATTTTCTCAAGGAATTTGATTTTGTAAGGGCTTGGTCTGATCCGTTCACCAAATACAACTTGGCCTAAGTTTTCCACTGGTGATTCACTCTCATCAGCTATACAGAAATCGAAGTGATGGTATTCAAATGGAATAACGGATTCTTCTGCTCCGCTCCTATTGGCCTTAGCGTGATGATATATAGCCTATAACCATTCTAGATGAATGAGCTATATAACACTGAGAGAATTACTCAGATCGGACCAGTAGTTCCTGAGATTTTACCTTTATCCAAAATAAAGCCACGTTATTTATGAGTGTCATAGGCTACATATCATCACGCTAAGACCAATAGCAGCGGAGCAACAATGAAAAATATTTAAAAAACGGGGTATTTTTTTCCTTTTGAGAGCTTCCGCTGCGTCTTAGCCCAAAATAACTATTCCACCCGTGCGAAGTCGCGGACAGAAGCTATTAACTGATCATATTATCTATAATCTAATATTATAAAGAGGTAAAGTTTGTGAGGTTATAGGGGGTAATATCTGGGGGGTCGGAGAAAAATGGTCGAACGAAAACGTTTCTTATGAACGCTGCCTTAATTATGAGATACACATATATGATTGAGTTCTAGAGAAAAGTTGTAGCTTGATAATGCCTATTACCGCCCAACAAAGTGGGCACGGGTCGGCTAGTAGATAGATAAAATGCATTAGAAGTACATTAAATTAAATAAAATATGCATTACTCACACTACGGCAACAATTTTACACACATGTAAATAAAAAAGACATTTTGACATCTGTCAATAAAGGACTTCAAAAAAGTTTGTAAAGGAGGTTGCTATGCTCGACTGTATGTATTATTGTACTCTTACGTTCCAATTACCTTTTTTTTTTTTTTTCGAACTGACTACGCTATTGACCATGCAAGGTCTTAACAGCTTCACCGGACTACTTTCCAATTACCCTTTTTCATTCTACATTCAACAATGATATTATAACATACAACTATTATTATAATATGTATGTATCTCTTTAAAAAATCAATGAACTATGGTCGAATGTCGACCACTGGACGCCCACTAGTAATATTAAAAAGAAAACAAAATATTCACTAAAACAATAAAAATAATTAAAAACGCGTTCCTTGATTGACGGTTGAACCTGACGGCGGTTGTCATTGTTTTTTATGTAAATTGTTTTATGTATATAAATATAAAAAATATATAATTCGTTAAAATATGTAATGACCATAATCGATTACATGTGTTTAACTCCGTTACGGAGAATCTTCAAATCTATGTTGACTCTTCAGATGCAAGCGGACGAGCGACACAAACAAAACTCACATCTATGTTCACAATGAATAACATATGGATTTGTGGTTCCATCCTATGACAATGACAAAGACAATGAATATTTCTTTATGGATGAATTATTCTTTTCGATATACCTAATGGCTGCAACTTTCAACCAGCTGTTATAGAACGTTAACACACTGAATTATCATTGATACAATTATAGATGAATTAAAGACGGACGATTCAGAGTTTTTGGTGGCATCTCAATTTGTCATGTAGTGGCTTTTATCTTTTATTAACTTTTGCTCGCATTCATGTTATTATAAATTTTGAGCTATTCCTCGGGAACTGTAATCTTTTTTGGATGACATGAAATATATGCCATTTTCTGTGCCCCTAATAACGTGTATATAATGATTTCCTGATGATGAATTCCATGATAATCGGTTAGTAGTTAAGAATTGAAAGCGTAGCAAAGAAAACGAACTTTCTTTCGCATTTATGATATCGGATGATATTAGTCATAATCTTGAGATATTTAATCTTATATTTTGAAACATCGGAGATATCTTAATTAAGTATATAATAATGTATTATTACTAATTGGATTACAGTGCCTAGGTGAAATGTTTGGATTCTACGATGTTACAAAAACTTCTATACTAAACTACTAAGTTCCTATAAGATTTTACAATTTAGTATTCACATTTTTTACATTGGAGTCGTCACAGGACAAAAATATTAATAATTTGATAATATTAGCAATAATTTTCATTAAAAAAGAAATTGGGTATCAAAGTAAGAAGAATACAAAAACAGGCGGTTTTTTAAAATAAACAAACATCATTATATTCAGAGTATGCAATAGATATGGTTCCATAATGATATCTTATCAAGGACACCATAGAGTAACAAACCTGCGAGTACTGTAAAGTGTAAGTGGTTTCATAATTCTATGCAGGACGCAGTAAACTATTATACATTGCTCCAATCTGATTCGAGAATGTCACAGTGGTTACCAAGATAAAAACCCTTTTGGTGAAATTTAGATCTATTTTATCGCCGAGAGTGTAATGCTATTGTTAAAAAGTTGCCATAGTAAAAAAGTAGTGCTGTCAATTTTTTTTTATGCTGACAATATTTATACTGGTGACGTTTCCGAGTGCGACAGTAGTATAAATATTGTCAGCATAAAAAAAAATTGACAGCACTACTTTTTTACTATGGCAACTTTTTAACAATAGCATTACACTCTCGGCGATAAAATAGATCTAAATTTCACCAAAAGGGTTTTTATCTTGGTAACCACTGTGACATTCTCGAATCAGATTGGAGCAATGTATAATAGTTTACTGCGTCCTGCATAGAATTATGAAACCACTTACACTTTACAGTACTCGCAGGTTTGTTACTCTATGGTGTCCTGGATAAAATATCTTTATGGAACCATATCTATTGCATACTCTGAATATAATTTCTTTTTTTTTCTTTTTTATTGAAAATTATTGCTAATATTATCAAATTATTAATATGTTTGTCCTGTGATGACTCCAATGTTATAAAAAATGGTGAATACTATTGTAAAATCATTATAGGAACTTAGTAGTTTAGTATAGAAGTTTTTGTAACATCGTAGAATCCAAACATTTTACCTAGGCACTGTAATCCAATGTTATATGTTATATACTTAATTAAGATGTTTCGAAATATAAGATTAAATATCTCAAGATCATCACTAATATTATCTGATATCATAAATGCGAAAGAAAGTTCGTTTTTTTTTGCTACGCTTTCAATTTTTACCGACTAACCGATTATCATGGAATTTTACATACACGTTATTAGGGGCACAGAAAATGACATATATTTTATGTCATCCAAAAAAGATTACAGTTCCCGAGGAATAGCTCAAAATTTATAATAACATGAATGCGAGCAAAAGTTAATAAAATGTAAAGGCCACTACATGACAAATTGAGATGCCACCAAAAACTCTCGTCTTTAATTCATCTATTATTGTATCAAAGGTAATTTAGTGTGTTAGCGTTCTGTAACAGCTGGTTGAAAGTTGCAGCCATTAGGTATATCGAAAAGAATAATTCATCCATAAAAAAATATTCATTGTCATAGGATGGAACATAGAATTATGAAACCGCTTACACTTACACGCGCGGATTTGTTACTCTATGGGATGGAACCACAAATCCATATATTATTCATTGTGAACATCTTCGATCAGTTATTGTTGATCGAAGGTGAACATAGATGTGAGTTTTGTTTGTGTGTTTGATTGAAGAAGGCTCGTCCGCTTGCATCGGAAGTGGCAACATAAATTTGAAGATTCTAGGTAACGGAGTTAAACACATGTAATTGATTATGGTCATTACACATTTTAACGAATTATATATTTTTTATATTTACATACTGTTATGTACTATGGTCAATTGTCATTGACAACTACTTGTCTTTCATTGTCATACTTTTAATAATATGTAATTATCCTAAATTCTTGCTGAATATAGCCAAGGTATAATTGGCATTTCTGTCTTTTAACACATACATAAAACAATTTACATAAAAAACCATGTCAACCGCCGTCAGGTTCAAACGTCGATCAAGGAAAACGAAAACGAAAAACGCGTTGTTTTTAAAATTGTTTTTATTGTTTTAGTGAATATTTTGTTCCCTTTTTAATATTATATAATATATTATTATATATAGTTTCAGGTGTCACTTTTTCAGGTAGCTCGGACAAATGAAATCAAACGTTTTTTTGTTGCAGTGAGACATGTTAGCTGTCAACATAGAATAATGAAACCGTTTACACTTACAACGAGCGGGTTTGTTACTCTATGGCTGTCAATCTATTTCAGGTGCAAGTGCAAAGTAACGTTCACGAAAAACGAAAAAATATAGATTGGAGCTTAAAGTTGAGTTTGTTAAGTTATAAGAGTTTTACTCGCATTTCGAACCTACGTTTGGTAAGATAATTATTACTATCCGCTCCTATAAGCCCCGACGTAATTTATGATAATTTATAGCCTCCGCTAGTAAGTAGACTGTGTATGTATAAAAAATAAAAAGATTTCAAATCTGACTTGCCGTTTCAAAAGTTAACGTATTCATGCAAAGAAAGAACAAATAACTTCTTGAGCTTTATGATATTAGTATACGTGCTTATATAAAGTTTATATTTTTATAGGAATTTGCAATTAACGAAATAATGAAACCTTATGGCGCTTTCCGTTTAGACGATTTTTTTTTCCTCGAACTGATTACGCTATTGACCCGGCAGGGTCTTCACAGCTTCACCGGAATACTAAGGTTGGCGCTTAAGGCACACAACCGATTTGGGTTTTAGGTAACATACACAAGGGTGCACGCACACCTCGGCTTGGGCTGTTACCTGGAAAAAGACGCGCCTGTCCTAGCTAACTATTCTAAGCTATTCATACATATATACATTTGTGAACCATACAATCGAAATTGCATGATTCACAAATGAATACGTGTATATCGGATTGAAACGAACTAAAACTATTCGATTCAGTTCGATGAGGGAATAAAAAAACAAAACCCTCCCACCATGTGTATATATGTGCACGTGTGTGAGAGAGATGATCTCATATGTGTGTTCAAGTGATGTAGGTGAGTCACTGTATCGCGATAATACTATCACGAGGTCTCCGCGCAGAGACGACCTAGGCTCGAGA
>MU160136.1:59038-100119 GCA_015888305.1 Antheraea pernyi | reverse complement strand
GAAGTAACAATGCTTGCATTGCTGCGTTTGGTTCGGACATGAAGAGAGCCGCGACTCCCCTGATGTTACAAGTGTCTATGGACGGTAGTGATCACTTAACATCAGGTGATACACCTGTTCGTTTGCCTCCTGTGATATAAAAAAAAATCTGGCTTGTCATAAAAACTTTCTGGAAAGTTCTAACAAGACGGCCACAATCTTGCTAGTTCTTTAAAATGATCACAAGAAACCTCTAATATCATTATTTACTCGACAATGGCAGTAATAATCTACTAGAAGATTGATTACCAAATATAAAATTTTAAAAAGACCATTATAAACTAAGACATTTGTGAGAAAAGTCGTTCGTTTGTTACTCTACACATAAACTACAGAACAAGAAATCACATGAAAATTACTCATACTTTGTAACTTTAAAATCAGAATGAACCCCAATAACTTATACTACAACAAAATTGTATACTTACTGAAAATAAAACTGTGACACTGGCAAATGCCTCTGCGACACGGATTGATGAGACAAAAAAAGATTACAGCGATACGGGTTACATGACATAATCACGCACGATCAGATAACACGATGGTGGACCGCGGGTGTGACGTCAGAGCTCGCTTCCAAAACCATCGGTGACTTTCACTCGCGCGCCTCGTCGTCCGACCCGTTCGTACAATTATACTGGATCGTCTATTGTCTGTCCATTCGTTCTTCATTTCTAATTCTAATGGAATTGCAATACATGATAATGCACTGGACATACAACGCAAGAAAATAACCCGCAGCCAGTCGCTAATATATCATGCTAATATTATAAATTAATGTGATATCAATTGTGGCACTTTGTAAGCGGTACAGCAAGGGACGTAGGTTACCATTCATCTAAAGAAAGTAATGGACGTGTGCGAAACCGCGTGCAAAAACTAGTATATCAATATATATATATGAGAAGTATATCTAAATTATAATATTATAAATCTGAACAGTTTGTTTGCTTGAACGCGCTAGTCTTAAGAACCGCTGGTCTGATTTGAAAAAATCCTTCAACTATATATCATCACACTTAGACTAATAGGAGTGCAGCACCAATGAAAAATGGTTTCAAAATTGGAGTTAACGTGCGTATTACTTTCAAATATTTTCACGTTCATATTTCAAATTTTTTAAAACTTCCAAAAAAAGTTAATAATCGTTTTTTTTTTATTTATTATTTTTATTATTATTTCATTTTTTTCTATAAGAAAAATGATAACGATCCTGAAAATTGTAATATTTAAAGGTCGCTCCAAATTTTTAAAGTTTCCAAGACAAGTACTTTATATCTTTTCGAGCTACTTCTGAATTTGCATAATCAACAAACTTGATTTTTTTTTCTTGAATTTGACATACCAAAAAATGGAATTAAAGCACGAGAACCAAAAAAAAAATGAAATAATGACAAAAATAATAAAAAAAAAAATTTTAGACAATTTAGGAAATTTTTAAAAATTTGGAGTGACCCTTAAAAATTTTTTTTTGACCTGCCGTTTGGAGGAGACTCTTAAAACAGTATAAATTTACATATTTTCATACGAGACTCGAAAAAAAATATCGTTCGTTCTACGTAAACAAAGTGGCGAGTTAAAGTTAGCGTTAGCCCAAAATAACTATTCCGATAAATCCTATATTCGAAGTCGCGGACAGAAGCTCGTTCATATATATATATACAAGGTTGATAAACTTCAACACTATTCGAGCGAATACCATCAAAGTTGGCATTTATGAAGTAGATATTGATCCATCCATTTAATATAACTTGTTAGTAAATGGCGCCGGCCTATTTTTTACTGTTACTAATCTATCAATAATAATGTATATACGAAAGGCTTATAGAAAAGATAATTTTCATATGAAAACGAGTTGGTTTTATTATAATCTTTGTAAAAAATCAATTAACACTTTAATCACGTCTCCGAGTAGCATCAATCTGGCTTTCGTCCAATTACCATCGGTTTATATGAACAGCATGCATCTTATATGCGACGCTTAGTGTGAAATTTGACTTTGCGGCGACAATAACGCATTCACTTGACGTCTCGATATTTATCAGTGTGAGGAAATAAAACAACAGTACGTTCGCGTGTTTCGAGAACTAACGTATTCGAAAAACATCATTAGAGAGTTCAAAAAACAAACAAACTTGTTGAGGCTCGTCGAGCGATATTTTTTGGCAGAAGATAAACTTATAATTTCGCGTAATGACATGGTCGTAACCATGACCGAGCGTATTGCGCTTGCACGCCTTGCGCGTAGTATAGAGGCTTGTGTACACGTAATATTGATATTTTACAGCTAATCATACGTTTGATTGATTAATAAACTTTATAAAAATGCATATAATTATTGCTCCGAGTGCCTATAGATATGAAAACCACACTAATGTTAATAATTTCAATAAACAAATTCTTAAATCTAAACATTGTCATTCACACTATAGTTATTTTAAAAATTCACAGAGAGCACAGTTATTTCACTGCTTCAAGTTTTCACTTCTGTCGGCGGTCCTTAAGGCTGCTCCACTTTTTATTTTTTATCCACCGAACATATCAGCCCCATTATACCCCATTCTGTATATGTTCATCAGGAGAGTCGCTGATGAACAGGGTACAGTTTTTTTTTATATCACAGGAGGCAAACAAAGAGGTGGGTCAGCTGATGTTAAGTGATCACCACCGTCCATAGACACTTGCAAAACCAGGGGAGTCGTAAGTGCGTTGCCAACCTGTGTTGGTGTGGAGGAGAGGAAGGGAAGAAAGAAGGGTAAGGGGAGGTTTGGTGGGTCTCCGGCGCTCTCACTGACCGAACGAAACGCAACAATGCAAGCACTGTTACTTCACGTCGGTGTTCTGTTTGTCGGGTGGTACAAGTCCGGGCGAACCGACCCATTCATGCCGAAACCAGTAACAGCTTCAGCGTGGCTCTACCACCTACAAATGTTCTGGCAATTACTTCTCATACTCCTCGTCGACGACTCTCTTTCGACGCTGTTGGCACACTTCATCATCAAGTGATGCACGTAATCAATTTTTCTACATACATCGCAGTTGGGAGATTTTAATATTTTAGTGTAAAAGTTTTCTGTATGTTTTTCATAATTATAGTCTCTTTATTAAATTTTTTTAAGGCTCAGAGGACTCTAAATGGTCAATAAAGTTTTTGAAGTTATACTTCTTTTGGCAGGTTAGGGAAAAATGATGAGAGTACATTTTTACGATGCGAGCGCACACCGTCACGAAAAACCGACACCCTGAAGTTAGCTATAGACAACTTTTTGTTAGTGTCATTTTTTCTACAAACGTAGAGTAAGGCGAAAGATAAAAAAATAATTATTTTATTTACTACGTCGTAAACTATAAATTCCATGGTTTAGTAAAAAAAAAGTTGGTACAAATAAAGAAATTACTTTTAAAAATATATTTTACAATAAATAAATTATTATTCTTCAAAGTTTTCTAATAAATCTGGATTTTTTTAAGCTTATGGCTGGCAACAGTCTGTTGACCTGTGCCTCATGAGGTCTACATTCGTTTGTATGGAGCTTAAACCTCTATGTTTTGGACAGTCCAGGTGTTAATGTAGAATTTGCCTATCGGGAACAGTACATTCTTTCTGAATAAAAGATACTCAACCTGCAAAATAAAACCCCACAAGGTACATAATATTAAAGAAGCGAATACAACGTAGGGTTTACACCCTTACCCTTCATGTCCAGTAAGACGTATCTAGTCAATGAGAACCTAGACACTCATTGCACAACCCTTTATTATAAAAGCATACGTGCCTTCCATAAAGAGAACGTAGAAAGTCGCCAGCAAAAGTGAAAACTTGCTAGATTCTGATTAGATGTATTTGTCGCCTAAGGCTCGACCACATTTAGTTTTTAGTTAATTTAGTACAATAAATAATAAGTAATCATTATAACGCATAGCTAACTGACTTTATAAAGAAATCAATCAATTTTGGGTTGGTACTGCGGAATCGTTTATACTATTCGGTTATATTCGTACGTGATGATTAACTAATTATTCAGATAATAAATGAAATAACGCCTTCAAGAGAGTTTGAAGTTATCCAAATACCTTATTATCTAAACAAGATAAGCAAATTAATGCAGTAACTGCTTTGGAAGATTCTAAAAACAGTTCGAAGTGAAGAAAAAAATGTGAATACCCCTAGGAAGCTAATTCAGAATGTACACTACTAAGGGAGGATATTTTGATCTAAGCGTATAGTTGTGAATGTAAAAATAATTTCACTGAGAAATTAAAAAGGGGTTACTTAGTTGTAGGAATAATAAGACATGGACGACTCTTTGATTTACTAACGAAATCGTTAAATATTTATTTAAAGATTACAAATTTCGGTTACATAACAGCCATCACATAACTTAAAATGTGCATTCTCTCTACAGGCTTAATCGTAGGTATATTTTAGTCTTATATATACAAATTCCAGGCAAGTCACACATGACTATATCCTTGATTATAATGTATATATGACAGTCGTACGAAGTGATCTATCTGTCTTGTAGCTTAGCTGTGTGATTTTGCGCCTTCTAATTTAATTATCATTTCTGTTTCTCGTCGATCGTTTTCGGCGATGAGTTTTGTCGCGACGGTCGCTTTAAATTGAAGTGAAAGTTGTTTTCTAGATAAAGGTCCTCACATTAATAAAAATATTTAGATAACCGTAGCTCCGCAAACAAATTATTGCTTTATCATCAAGCCACGTCGTATTGGAGAAGTCAAAACTATACATTCCCATAGCGCTCTATTTTTTCTGAAAATCCCTTCGTTTACCAAGTAAATTTAAATTACTTTTTACTCCCCTAAATCGAAAGGTAAATGTGAAGTATTTAAGATATTGGTAGGTTTATGATAAACCAAGACTAGGTTAACCAGGTCTAGGTCTAGGACTAGATCTATGGTTAACTATGGTGTAAGGTCGTTCTAACGAAGGTCGTAATAACCGATTTGGCGCAGATGAAGTTGAGCGAGTCAGTTAGTACTAAAATATAGATGAAATGTTATAAACGTGGACAACTTTCGTTATTGCGCTTGTTGTGGGCGGCGAGCATGTATCCCCGATGGTGACGCGCCCGTCACATCGACCCAGATTTAAACTTTTTGTCTCTCTGTACCCCGTATATTTAGTAAAATAATTATGCTTAGTACGAATATTGTCTCAGATAGTTCTTACGCCAATAACCAAGCTATTAAAAAAATAGGGCAATATAATTCACTTAGATGAAAATACCTTCTTCTCTTGTTCCTTAACCAGTTTTTTGTTTATTAGACACTGAATAATGAAGACACTGGTACCTACAATAATTTTGGAAAATAGTTGTTTTTTTTCGACGATTTACTTATTGCACCTATAAGACTTTATTTCAAAGATTCATTCGCTTTACTTCACGATCATAATTAATTTTTGTGTTTTTTTTTACTACCGATATTGTAGTAGATTATTACTGTCATTGCAAAGTAGGTAAAAATATTACAAGTTTCTTGTGATCATTTCAATGTTCTAACATTATGGTGGATCTATTGTTAGAACATTCTGGGAAGTTTTGGTGGTATCTCAGACTTCATGCTCTGTGGTAATATTTCCCATCCACTTCACTCGTGCACAAGAACCAAACTGTATTCGTAAAACAACACCAACATCACATAATATAGAAAAAAAATAAAACAAGATTATGAATAAATTACACTACATAATAGATTAGGATCCCATCAAAAACTCCTAGTTTTAGTATTATCAATAAGAATGATGGGAAACAGATCGTTTTTTTTTTATAAAGCTTTATTATAAAACTCATTTGTAATTCTTAACGACCTTTATGTTTAGTACTTAATATACACTATTTGTCAAAACAAAACTCGATAATATTGAAACTTCAAAGATTAATGAAATATGATCGAATTTCAATCTATTTCAAACGATGATAAGAATTTAATTGATTAATACATAAATGTCGGGTCAAAGATAAAATGGCGTCCATGTGAAAGTATGACATCATCCATAGTGACGTCATTGTTAAGATTTATCGATCAAATGATCAATCCAACAAGAAATGCAAATCTAGTTACGATGAATTATCTGTAAACGTTACTAGCTCAACTGTCTGAGCGAGGATACCCAGTATCTAGTTGTCGGTCGCCTTTTAAGGCATTCAACCGAAGCTGACAGCCAATAATGATCAAGATGCATTAACAGCGATACTTCCAAAGAATGGTGTCTCTGGACGGGCTAAAATGGTAGCCAGGTAGTACGTCACGTACGTTAGTTAGTACGGATATACAGTAGTCAATAATACAGATCATACAGATCAGTCAATAGTACAGACACAGGTCAATAGCAACTCCCCCGATATGTAAATTTTGTTTGTCTGGAATTGTATCCGGAACGGCAGAAACAAATTCGATAAGGCCTTTAATGTCTGAAAGAAAGTTTACAAAGTATTGTTGTTATTCTTTTACAGGCTAATCAACAAAGATAATATTTATAATTCGAAATCAGTGAAAGCATTATGTATGTCAAAAAGTACAAGAATTAAATTTGAAGATAAACGAGAACTTACAGTTGATCCATATAAAAAAATAAAAAGCCCGTTTATTCCAAAACCATAGATATATTCATATAAAAGACATATAATAATAAGCGAATAAATATCACTGTTATAGTAATTAATATCGTGATAAATTAACGTTCCTGACATATTTACAGCGTCTGTTACTGATCAGTTAGTATTTTCATTATTCCTCTTTGTAATTATCACTTTTTATTATATAGTAATGCGTCGCGTGATTTTAGAATAGCAACGCATATATGTGTGGGCTTTGAGAGTGGTCCGACTGATCATACCTTATACGTATTAACACGTGTGATACAAATTAACATACATTTACCTTTGAGTCTAAACGGACGATATAGATTTTTTTTTTCTCTCTTACTTTAAAAAATATTTTGCAAGGGTTTATTAGATACCATTATCAAATATAATAAAGTGTTATCAAACCCTAAAATAAATACACGTGATATGTGAAATACCTCTAATTGAATACAATAAAATCACGGCGTTATAATTATAACGGCTTAAAAATAGCATTAGTTATCACACCCAAACATTGTTAGATCCAGTTATTTATTAGTTTGTGGTTATTATTATTCATCAATTTTATTCAGGAATATTTAATAAATCCTGACATAGTTTTCTGTTGTAAGGTTTTAATTCTAAAAGCCCGTAACTTATATGTCTTTCTTAAAATAAAAACAAAATAAAACTTTAGAGAAGACCCTCACAGCTTGAGAATAAATATTAACTATTATTTTTTACTCGATAATCTATTCAAAGAACTGTGCACGTGTCCCAGTCATTTTCAATAACACAAGATAATTATTTTGAAATGACAAACATCAACCCACATACACCTTGTTGTTCGTTAATATGTGATGTTGAAAACGTTTGGTGTTTGAGTTTGTAATAAAATTATGGAGTGTAGAGGTTAGGAGAAACATCTCTGTGTATGAAAATGTATCCGATAAATGCAGTAAATTACGGTGTTGCAAAGTAGAAGAAGGGTTAATTATTGCTGAATTAATTAAAAAAGTGTTTATTACAATAAACGCGTAAGAATCATTAAACGTATCATTTAAAACTCACAAAATTATACATATCCATATAATATTAAATCATTTAATTTGTCGTAAGTAGGTAACATGGACATGCGGCCACTGCGCAGGGTTCGATTATGCTTCAGCATGTGCGCGCCCCGACAGGTCCAACCGTGCGAGGTCGCTACCAGACGCGCCGTGTGACCTTACCAAGTTCAACTTCTGCACCACCCCCGGCAACGGGTATCCATGGAACGCCATTAGAAGATTTGTTAGAGAGAACCAGGTAGTAGATAAATTCTAAAGTAATTTTAATTATCTCAAATTAAAGTTTGAGATATACAAGGAAATTATCACAAAAATACCTCAGATACATGAGTCGATGTAAATTCAATCTATAGTGAGATCCAGCGTACGCAAAGAACGAAAAAAAGCAATGCAAAGAAAGGAGATAGCAAATTTAAATACTAAAATATATATCTAGTAATAATTCATCATCTTCATACCCTTATCCCACCTAAGTAGGGTCGGCACAACATGTCTTCCTTTTCCACGCTCGCCTATCAGATGTCATCTCAGTCAACACACCTTTTACACACATATCATTTTTCACACAATCCATCCATCCTTTTTTCGGTCTTCCTCTACTCTTATATCCATCGACCGTCATACTCAAAGCTTTTCTAGTTACATGGTCTTCATCTCTCCTCATAACATGCCCATACCATGCTAACCTATTACTCCTTAACTTGTCTGTTACTGGTGCTATTTTCAAACTTCCTCTGATATATTCATTCCTAATCTTATCCATTCTAGTTACACCACACATCCACCTTAACATTCGCATCTCTGCCACATGTAGTTTTCTCTCATCCGTCTCTCTAGTCGCCCAGCACTCAGATGCGTACAACATTACTGGTCTTATAATAGTTTTATACACCTTCCCTTTGAGTTTCAAGGGCATTCGTGGGTCACAAGCGACACCAGACACCTTTCGCCATTTCATCCACCCTGCATTTATCCTATTCCTCACGTCCTTGTCTATGCAACCATCGTTTTGGATCAGAGAACCGAGATACCGGAAATCAGAGCAGGTTGGTAAGGCTATACCATTTAAAGCTATAGGAGAAAAGCTGGATGGACCACCGAAGTCGCAAAACAAATGTTCAGTTTTTAGTCTACTGATTTTCAAACCAACATTCTCCAGTTTTTCTCGCCATTTTACCAGCCTACTCTGGACCTCGGTAGCATCTTCGCCGACAAGAACAATATCATCAGCAAACAGCATACACCAGGGTGTCTCCTCCTGTATGTCTGATGTTAACGCATCCATAACAAGAAGGAATAAATAAGGGCTTAAAGCTGAACCCTGGTGCAAACCTACAGCCACATTGAAATTATCGGTAACTCCAGCTTCGGACCTAACGTGTGTTTTGGCTTGACTGTACATACAACGAATAAGTTGTAGGTACTTCTCAGGCACTCTTTTTTTTTCAGTGCCCACCACAGAACATCTCGGGGTACTCGATCATATGCCTTCTCCAAATCAACAACATATCTAGTAATAATTGAATGCCTTAAATATTCCAGGGACTTATGAGAAGAATGTATGGCGAGGAACGTCACATATCAATATTAAAAGCTGAACTTGAGAATTACATCGAAGATGACGACGAAGATGACGTTAAACACACAGAATTCTCCGAGGACATCATCAAAGCTAAAATGATGTACACGAAGATAAGCCATGGACGTGCCATGAAAGATAGACCACACTTTAGACCTATACAAAACGAGAAAAATAAAAAAAACGATGACACTTTAAAAGTGAAACCACTGGAAAGTCAAATCAACCAAAGTAAATACAACAATGAGAACAAAACGGAAATAAGTAACGAAACAATTAATGAAGACAATGGTATATCATACAAGACGAAACTTGAAAGTATAGCAAACATTGAAATAAATAATTTAGAACCGGACGTTATAACCTTAGAAGCTGTTATAAAACAAAGCATTGAAACAAATAGTATTTATCCAAAATCTTCAGGTGGGAAAATTGATGCTTTGGATGAGAAAAATAATACCAAAATGGATAGAAACATCACCACGACAACAGAAACCCTCAACGACACAGAAACAACGACAGACGGTAACGCTGACTCTACAACAGAGACGGGCAAAGATGCGTGGAGACCTATGAATCTCGACACTTCAACTTTACCACCGACGCTGCTGTTTTCCGAACAAGAGAAGATTAAAGAAGACAAAGTGAATGATAAAAAGGAAGAATTTCATCCGAAGCCGACGCAACACCAAGAATCAGGGCGACCGTCCGTTATTAAGTTGCGGGGAGCGTAAGTTTTTTTCTTTTAAAGCAAATTTTTTTAGCCCTGTTTAATACTTTATAGGTATTATTATTTAACCACAGTCTCAATGGACATTAAATGACGAAGTGATTAAAGATGATAAACACACTATACTTAGACAGGGGCTAAATCTCACATAGGTGTTTGGCGATAGATTTTAACTTGCAAAACTCAACATTTTTAAGCCGGATGGGCTTAAAAAAGTCCTACAACAATGCTATGGTTTTATTATGATGTTTTCCTACACCAAAAACTCCGGCTTTTTCGCAATTCTAAATAGATGCCATTTTATCTTCGCCCTGATATATACCTATATTTACGCATACTAAATAAGATTATTATATTATTAGTGATGGTATGGTTAAACATATGTTAATCAAAATTTTAAAAGAACAAGTTTATTTAGTTTCTGAAGAAATAAATATTATTATTTATAATTCCAGCAATGCGTGTGAGTCTAAAGAAACGTTGACAGCTCCATTCTGGGCGAACAGTACCAGAGGTGAAGTCCTCGCCCTGCTTAACATGTACCCGTTCGAGCAGTACATACACCTGGAGACTTGCGTGCATGAGAAAAAACAGATGTACTGTAGAGAAGGCTGCAGGTAACTTCGATTAAACAACTCAGGTTGAAGTTGATAAAAATCTCAAAGATATGTAACACCGGTTCCGACTGCATTTAAATGAGCTGTTTATTATATCATCTTTTTATATTTTTTTGTACTTCTCGATGACGGGGTTGTTTGTTCGAACCGGTGGTAGTTTTGACTTTCATAAGCGTCCTTATTTACAAATTGAATAAAGATTTTTGTACATTTAGCCAGTGTGCTGCATATATTATCACTGTTTTTTCTTGACTTCATATTCCCAAATCCAGACTGAAGAAAGATTAAAAATAAAAATTCGATAATTACAGCTGTTTAATTCTTACGTAAGCATCAAAGGCAAAAGGGGGGACTTATGCTTTTCCTATGTTTAATGATATGGAGTTATTTACTTTTATTTTTACTCGGAAATAAACTTACAAGAGATATTATAAAAATTATAGCAATACTTACTTAAGTATAACGCTAAAACCTATAAAATAAAAAAATAAAACTAAAGTCATAAACTGAACTAATGCAATTATTTCTAGATGCGAACAGCAATATCGTCTGCACCGCCTCCTGGCTTACGACCCTCGTAATGCCGAGGCATATTCGCCGATTGGTTCAAGTTCCCCGCCTGCTGCGTGTGTAAGTGCTACGACGTGCCGCAGGAGTTCAGAGCGCGCTCACCACGAATCCTCCACCCGCAGTACGATGATGAAGTCAAGAGAGTTATATACGAAGACGTCGCCAGAGACTGGTATTCGATGTCGGTATACGATGACGATGACCTCTTTTGATGATTTAGGTACGGTAACATTTTTACCTTACTCTGTCTTTTGATAACCAATATCATTCATCATCAACCTGTAAGAGACCTGCTGCAGGGCCATAGGCCACTTCCCGAAGGAATGTATAGGCATAATCACAACACAACCTTACGACGTATTGACAATTTCAAACTCTGAGAAATTCAAACGTCTATGTTTACCCAACATACAGCAGAATACTAGAACATTTCTCAGTTTCAAATTTCCTGTCGATGTCTTCCTTCAACGTCAGCCGATAGTGTTACGAATTTAGATTAGTAAATGTACGCGAATTCTGAAAGATTCCATAGTGTCTGCATGTTGGAGTTCGAATCTGCGGATATCGGATTGATATTCCATCGATCAAACTACTAGACCACCACGACCATGACCAAAGACATTATTTAGAATTATTATCTACTGTCATTCACGATACTAGTAGTTACCAAAATTACTTATACTGTTTGTCATTTCATTAAGATGTATGGAGGAATAGTATTAAATTGTTATTTTACAGTCTTTCAAGTTATAAATACTACAAATTATCACTTAATAAGCAATTTTTTATTGGCAACATGTCAAAGTCATTTCGATTTTTAAAACGCTCTCTAATACAAATTATATGGAATATATTTAATAAATAACGAAAGTCTATGGATTAAAAGTAGAAAGGCTATATGTACACATGAACAGTCAAACTTCCGCTAATAGCACAGAATATGAATTATGAGATGTCTTAAATAAGTCCTAGGAAATTTCTACCAAGTTAGCCGTCATTCTGTTAGAACAATGAAGTTGTCACAAGACATTATTTTATATAATTGTCCATTTAATCATGGCAGTAATAATCCTCAATAAAGAGGATTGATTGTCAAATAATTTACGTTTTTATAATTAAGTTACGATAATGATTTATTTTCAGGTACTACCAATAAACAACCGATTGCGTTTACTATATTTGAAAAAGACGACCACACATTATCTGTGGCCAGAGTCAAGAACCTCAATTCTGGAAAAGGAAATTGCAGCAGATTAAAAAATGATAAAAAAAACGCTTTTTATTGTGTAATGCAAAAGTGAACAACGTGAAATATGTCTAAAAGATCTTAAATATCCTCAATATTAACGTTGTAAAATTATATATCTAGAAAGCAGTTACCTACGTACGCACTTTTATTGCGTTAACAGAAATTTATTTTATCACACCATTACCACGTAATTCGTTATCGGAGTTGTTATAATTTTGCTCTTTTTGTTCATTTTCGAGAGCTGGAAAACTTAATAAAACTTAAGTACTTAACTTAAGTAGATAGCCAATATTGCTAGAGATTAGGAAATATATTGATTTGGTAACCAGAGTCAATAATTATCGCAACGAAATTATTTTAAATCCCCACCTGTACCTATTATAAAATCTTATTTTTTTATTATGTTGTGCCCATAGAACCTTGCTAATTAACCTTTATTTGTTACCTGCTTATTTAAATATTCTTTATTATATAATATTTAAAAAGTAAGTTGTTGAATTTTAAATATTTTATGAAATAATACGTAACACAGTAATTTAATAATTATAATCTGTTATTTTATTGTAAATAACTAAGTTAATATACTAATTTTATAACAGTTATTTAATGGAGTAATTATTTAATGATTATTATTTTAAGGCTAGTGAATATTATTTATTTTATACAACATTGTACTATTATCAACAATTAACTAATAATGTTCTGTTGAAATATATTAATTTTTGTACTAGATAATTTATGGGTAAAAATTAAAGATACAGTTATTTTTGTATATTTTGTTTTATTTGTAAATCAATTTTATGTTTCCCTTTCCAACTAAAAAAACAGGAGGTTTTTTTCTCATTTAGGCGTCGTATATTGCGCATTGCAGTAACGGCATTGTGTTCGAAAGGAAACTACAATTTGAAATAGTGGCGATTACCATAAGAGATTCAGCAATTTTTCTCCTACCACCCCTATTAGGCCTGTAGGTCCGAAGGCCAGCTCATATAATCATATCATGGAATGGAACACAAAACATGAACAATGAGCTTGCCCCTCCGCATTCGAAATAGCTTCATGTACTTTTTGTTATCTTTATCATTCTCAGCGTGGTCATCCTGTTATTGCAGACGTTTTTTTTTTCGAACTGATTACGCTATTGATCAAGCAAGGTCTTAACAGCTTCACCGGACTACTTTAGACATGCAGTGATTCCATGTAAATGGACACTTAACACGTTTCCTTTTCTTTTCTTTCCTGGCATCTCAGTACATTCCCATGATTGTTTACCAGCCTTCGTAGAGAGAGTTTATCAGACATAAATTAACATTTTATATGTGGATTTTGACATTTATTATAATAATTGTAGTTGAGTATTAACGCTGTGGGTCGAGTGACTCCCCAAATTATATTTGTCTATGTTTTCTGTTCACTCTGTACTGAAATGTACTAATGTGTATAATTACTATTTTGAAACAGTTTTTTTGTTAAACTAAAAGTGTTAATGGAAGGAAAATTGCAATCGTTTAATATAAAAAGTAATAAGGTTATATTAAAAGAATTTAGCATCTAACTACAGCTTATTAGTAATAGTTAACGGTGGTAGAGCCACGCTGAAACTATTACTGGTTTTAGCATGAATGGGCCGACTCGCCCGGGGTAGTACCACCCTCTCACAGAAAACCGACGTGAAGTAACAGTGCTTGCATTGTTGCGTTTCGTTCGGTCAATGAGAGCGCCGGAGGCCAATAAATAGAGTTCGCACTCGTTCTTTCCAATCAGCGCCTCTATAATATGAGTTTCGAACTAACATTGTTGGTTATAAATGTACATTTATAGCTATGTATGTATGCATACAGCGCTACTGCGTAAATTGTATATAAGTTTTTGATCATTTTTATTTGTAATGAATATATTCATCGTAAGGCATATCTAAATCCAAGTATGTATATGCAGGAGTCAATGTTTATAAGTAGATCCGGACATAGATAAAATTGTTTGTGGGAGACAAGAAAATTTAAGGGAGCACACTCTCGCAACAAATACGTAAACAAAGAGAATGAAAAGAAATAGTTCAAAGTTGTCAGTTTGAAATGTCAAAATTAGTCTTTTGTTATCAAACTTGCCAAAAAAATTATATAACAGTGCCATCTAGACAGTGGATTGGTAACCAAAAATAGACGAGCCTTTTCCATACAAATCCGATTCTGAGAAGTGAAAATAGTGTGCGGAGGCCCACCTCCCTTCCCCTCTCCTCGCTCCTCTCCCTTCCCTAACCCTTCCCCAATACACTTACAATACAATACACTGGCAATACACTTGCGATACCTCTGGTGTTGTTAGTGACCATGGACGGTGGTGATCACTTAACAACAGGTGACCCACCTGTTCTTTTGCCACCAATGACATAAAAAAAAGACACTACTTTCTTTCTGAAATAACTCAAGTATTAGTATTTAAGTGATCTACTTGTACCTTTTTCTTTTAGATAAAAGAATCACGGAAGAAAGAAATTATTCCGTATAAAGAAAGAATAATGGAATAGGAATTAATGTTTTTTTTTTATGTCATAGGAGGCAAACGAACAGGTGGGTCACCTGCTGTTAAGTGAACACCACCGTCCATGGACACTAACAACACCAGAGGAGTCGCAAGTGCGTTGCCATCTTTTGGAGGGAAGGGTTAGGGGAGGGAAAGGGAGAGGAGAGACGAGAGGGGAGGGGAGGTGGGTTTCCGGCGCTCTCACTGACCGAACGAAACGCAACAATGCAAGCACTGTTACTTCACGTCGTTTTTCTATGAGAGGGTGGTACTACCCCGGGCGAGCCGACCCATTCATACTGAAACCAATAATAGTTTCAGCGTGGCTCTACCACCATTAATGTATTTTAATATCACACAATGGATTTCTTCAGATTACTACTGTGACATAAACGTTGAATTGAACACAATGAATTGTTTTGAATTGCTTGAAATGAATCAGTTTTGTTTGATTGATGTTAATAATACATTTAAATTATCGATGATATAATTAATCGAATTTAACACGTATTTGTGTTGTAATTTCAATCACTAAAAAGTACATCACTGGCGAATGCCATAGAGTCAAATCAAAGAGTAGGTATGTTCATTACGTTTATACCAAAATAAAGTCGTTAAAACTAAGTTAACTCGTTTATAACTTTATACAAGAACGATTAACAGTGCGTATGTACTTTATGTAATTTTATATAAACTAATAAATAATTGAGATTTAATTATAAAACTGTTTTTTTCATTGTTTGAAGTAACCTAAGACATGGTTCGGAAAAAAGGCGGAAAAAAAGGGCCTCCCAAAAAAAGTGCTTACAAAAGACCTCCTCCGATACCTAAAGGTGAGGTGATAGTAGACACTTTTACTAAAAAATCATGGACTCTGGGCGAAACTGTTGGCGTTGGGGGATTTGGCGACATATACTCTGCATGCCCGAACGAAGGGCCTGAAAAAGGACTCTATAATTATGTAGTAAAAGTGGTGAGTGAATTATCTAATAAAGCTGCATATACTCTCATTAAATCCTATTTATGTATATACACTATTGAGGATACTCATGTAATAATAATTTGATTCGATTTAAGGTTTTAGGTGAGGAATATTACAAAACATTACTAAATTGGTGGACATTTCCCCTAAATTGTTAGTCTATTTTTGATATTAACCTATGCTTATGCCTTTTATTACCAATGTTGCTCATTGTTAGCCTTTGTCTCTAAATTTTATAGTGTGTAGTCTCCAAACACAGTGTTGATAGATGTGCATTTGCATTTTGCAATATTAAGCCTGATCTTTCTATGAAAGAAACTATAGTTGTAGGTTATTTACCGCTTTGCCACTTGCTAGATATCATTTTTACGTTTGTAATCAGTTACGAAGCACATTTGAGTGTATTCCAATGGCTGCACTTAAGAGCCAATATACATAGTATGATAACATCTTTTACTATAAAAATTATTGGTTAGACTTTCGATAATATACTGTTAATTGTGGTAGTGTGAAGGTTCAGCTCTGAAGTATAATGCTGAGTGAAAAAGCATAGAAACAATTTGTTTTTGAGATATTACATTTTTTTCATTTCGAGTTTTTTCCTGTTTATAATTACAAAATGTGAATTTCCTATGGCTAATGTTTCTGGCATATAATCACAGTTTCAACATAAACTAACTACATAGTGAAAATTTACTATATGAGTAATTTAATTTAGAGTCAATAAAACATGAATAATGTTAAAAAATTAATGAAAACAAATGTAAAATAAAGTCAAATTTTACAATTAATTTTATGATTATAAAATTGATGTATAGGATGTTATGTATAACAGTAAGTGTTAGATAGTAATGATAGCCAGGTCAGGCGGACGAGGGGAGGCAGCTGGTGTGTACCCAGTCTGCCTCTTTATAGGTAGGAATCTGGCAGTGACCTTCCACCGGCTCCACCGGCCGGACCGGCTGGGGTGGCTCTACAAGGTTGATAAGCATTGTACGATCCCTTGCCGCCCAAATAATCACGGTCTGTCAGTAAACTGTTTTAGTCCGTGCGTGTCGGACATAACCCACCCTCCCCCTGGGAGGGTGGCAAATCAATAAGGGATTCCCCACGTTAATAAAAAAACTGATAGCCAACATTTTAAATGGCTCCATTCTGGAGCCCTTAGCAAAGGGTTAGTAATGTACAAAAATAAATAGTTGATACAAAAATAAAAAAAATTTAAAAATAAAACTGCCATATTTACATTACATTTACACTAAAAGTATTTCTTCTATAATGTGATATTATAAATTTAGGCTACTTATAACATGATTAAACTCGAAACTGAATATAAAGTCTCCGTTTAAAATATGAAAGTTGAATCCGATGATTTACTATTTACATTTGTCTTTACAATATCTAATTCATTTTATTACAAATTTTTGTATATGTATTCATGATTAGTTTTTTGGAGATGATTTTAATGATTTGGGTAAAATTTTATATCTTGACAGTTTGACTTTCCAAACTGACTTAATATAAGTCTCTCCATACATCTAATTAGCTCTGAAGTTGCTGCAAGTAACTTGTACTAAACAAACATATATAAACCAGATAAAGGTTTTCAATATATTGAGAGGGCCTAGAGCCTTTTTGAGTATACTTACAGGAACAGAAAATTATTGCAACTTTAGAAAATTTGGCGAGGCGGGTGAAAATAAACATAGTAGAGTTCATAATGGCCTTCACATTGTTTACCTACACACATAATTTTATATCAGGCAAATATCCATAATATCTGTTTGTGTCTTTATAAATGACTAGTTTTTGCTTGTGGTTTTGACTGTGTCCGTGTGAATTTTGAAAATAAAATATAACTAATATTACTCTCTGATAATGTAGCTTTCTGTAGATGAATTTTTTTAAAATAAGTTAAATATAATTTGTTTGTATACATTACAAACAAATAAATAAATATTTTCTCTTATAATAGTAGGTATAGTATATCTTACACTATACATTATCATAATTAGCTTAAAATACTTATTAAGGCTGAGTTGCACCGAAATGTCGGTTATTGTAACCGTTAAAGTTAACTTTAACAATGACAAGAGCCACTAACATTAACATTTACCAAAACCAGTTGCACCATCAAACGCTTTGTAATTGTTAAAGTTATTCGGGTTACTGCGTAAACAACGTAATTAGTCCCAAAAATCAAAGAGGGTAACATTTTTTACTTGGCAAGACTTTGTTATATCTGTAACCAGATGTTCATTGCGACCGAAACTCAATGCGTTGTAATTACTTTCCTTTGTTATTTACTTTGCATCTGTTTCCGTGAAGTTGTATATTAGATATTTAAGTATTTATATATACGGATAATTCAAAGAAAAGTAACATAAGTATAGCATATATTTTATTATATATTATATTTTGAGGTGCATATTGAATTTTAATGACGTGTAAACAGCAATAGTTCATATTTCATAGTCAGCTGTTTTAAGAAATGCTATAAATACAAAGCCAATGCGTTTGCTAATTTTTTAGAAACCTGAAATCTGTTCAAGAATTATTCTTCGTCTTATTTTGCAAACCGATCAAAAACTTTTTTCTTCCTAAGACGCAAATTATCTTCAAATATACTAGTTTCGTCATCGAAAGAACTATTTTCAGTTTCCCACAGGATGTCTCTCAGCAACGACATAATATTTTAAAGATTTTACTATTGAACTTGACAACCGATTCAAAAATTGACAATAACAATAACTTTAACCGGCCAACATCGAGCCGTAATAGTTAACGTTAAATCGTGACGTCATTTTAACCATTGTCAACTGGTGCAACCCGTTTTTTGCTTAACAATAACTTTAACCGAATTTTTAACGTTAACATTGACTGGTGCAACTCAGCCTAAGTGCATGCCAAGGTGACTTAAATGGCAGGATCTTTTTCCAACATCTTATCTTTATGCTTTGGATAATTTTTTTTTTTTTTTTTGAACTGACTACGCTATTGACAAAGCAAGGTCTTAACAGCTTCATCGGACTACTAAGGCGAGCGCTTAAGGCACTCAGCCGATTTACAACTTAGCTCAAGGGTGCGCGCACACCTCGGCTTTGGCTGTTGCCTGATACATACAATTCGCGACCTATGTAAGCTAACCTAAGCTAAGCTAACTATTCATACATATATGAGTTGTTGAAACATATATGTGTACCAAGCATACATACCTCAACAACCCATATATATATATTTCGTATCGGATAATATTCTAAACTATTTCAGTTTGATAAGGGGAAAAAATAAAACCCTTCCACCTGCATGTGTAAGCGTGTATGCGTGCACGTGTGTGGAGGTGATATGTGTAATGTTGTCGCAGTGATGTAAGATTTTGTGTCACTGTATCGCGCGAGCAGCGTACTCAAGGGCTCCACGCCGAGGGAACGGACCTAGGCTTGTTGAGCTGCTGCCGAGGGGGGCCTAATCTGGTGTGCGGGAGCGAAATTTACCCCCAGACCACGGCGGCGTGATCTGTGGTTACGCGGGCATGGGCAGGCTGCTTTGGCTAATTTAAACAATATCTTCCTACATTATAACCTATGTGTTACTTTGGTGTATAAGTTATAATCCTCCAGAGGTTCTTTAAAATCCCTTTGCTAGTATTTGGTGATAGAATAACAAACATCCAATGAACCTCACAAAGTATCTCATTATATTAGTAGGAATGAATTAAATTGAACAATAAATATTATTAACTAGCGGGCCTGGCAGACGTTGTTCCGCCCTGATTAAAAATAAATTCTTGACAAATTATATACAAAACGTTCCTCATGAACCACTTAATCTACTTGTGAAAACTGGTTCGTTCAATAGTTTTTAAGTTTATCGCAAACAAACAGACAGACAGACGTCGTAGGGGATTTTATTTTATACTATGTAATGATTTATTAATATATAATAGGTATACATATATTTTGATTATGAAATTCTATTTCAGGAAGTTTAGGATATCTTATTTTTGTATTTATTTGAAAAGTGTGTGATAAAGTCCCTGCTATATCAGAAATAAAGCCAAGCCATTACTGATATTCTGTTGCATTTTATCACTCTATATGTATATATAGACATAGAGGAAGCAGTCTTCTTCCTGTATTGTTCAACCGATTTCCTTTATTTTTTGTTTAGTTTATAGTTACTGGCTTTAGTGTTATAAAATAAAACAAATGGATATAGTTAGTATTTTTTCTTTAATATTGAAACTTGAAATATTTATAAATTATTGTCGTACTTCGACCATATGATGGCCATTAGTATTACATAGATAATATAATATAAGTAAATGTGCAATATCTACTACACTATACAAGTTTATATACCTATTACGTAAACAGGTCGGCTGATAATTTGATATCACACGGAACTTATAAGAACAGATAATGGTTGTATTATATTATACAAAAGTTGAAAAATAAGGGATCAATCAGCTAGGAGTTTCTAGTTTTGACATTTTGAGGTGAAAAATTATAGCTTCATGTTTCACTCAATCCTAATAGATACAGTAAAAATGGTGGCTCATGCTTTCATTATGTGTAGCATGTGTACCTAGTACCATCACTATATTTATATTTATAAGTGATTTATATATTATACTAGCTGTACCCGCAGATCTGCACGGGTTTTTTAAATCCTGGGACTATGTACAATTATAGCAATGCTCTTTAAAGACAATTGTAAGTACGACGCGCACGCCACTAAAAGTAACATGTAACGTGTACATTACATATATAAATACTAACAGTGTGCCAAATGAGGTTTGTCATTAGTAACATATTTGGAACCGTAACCCACCATATAACTACCTCAGTGCTCACTAACAGTGTATAAGGAACTAATGAAACAATAACTTAAAATATTATTATAAAGATTTACATTTAATATACATTGTCATTATTATAGATAAGATTTTGTGACTACAAAAAATAAACACTTGTCTGTTCCGCAAGAAATTGTATTATAGAACTCTTTACGTAATACAATTATAATCTGAGATCTTATTAGGAAGACAACTATATAATTAAAGTTATTAATAATTATAATGTCGATTTGTAAACAATAACCTGATAATTATTTATATTATTAAAAATAAAGAATGAGTTGAAATCTTGCTAAATTTCAAGCAAAGTCGCGGGTGACAGCTACTCTAAAATAGAATAATCTCAATTACTTTTTATAAGGTTCGCTATCTGCCAGCGAAAGTCATTTGAAAACTGATCTAACCGTTTTGGAGATAGCACTACGGGTGAAGCCACGGTTAACAGCTAGTATAAATTAAAATTGTTTGAATTACTTTTTATAAGGTTAGCTATTTGCCAGTAAAAGTTTCGTTAAGATTGGTCGAACTGTTTTGGAGATAGCACTGCAGGCCAAGGCACGGTTAACATCTAGTATAAACTAAAATTGCTTGAATTACTTTTTATAAGATCAGATATTTGTCTATGCAAGTTTTGTGAAGACCGGTGTAACCGTTTTGGAGATAGCACTGCGGGCGAAGCCACGGTTAACAGCTAGTATAAACTAAAATAGATTAAATTACTTGCTATGATGTTCGCTTTCTGCTGGTGAAAGTTCCGTGATAATCGGTCCAACCATTTTGGAGATAGTATTGCAGACGAAGCCACGATTAATAATTAGTCTAATTTAGAGTAGCCTAAGTAGTTCCCGTCAAAATCGGTTCAGCGGTTTCGGAGATTAGCCGGAACAAACAGACAGACAGACAGACCAACAAAAATTTTAAAAATTGCATTTTTGTTGCCAGTAGCGTGTATACTTTCGTACCCAATATTAAAAAAAAAAAATTTGATATTACATACAGACACTTCATTTTTATTATATGTATAGATTATGTTATATGTTTTATATTAAGTGATACTTTGGGGTTGTGAAAAACATTTTACGAATTTTAACTTACCTCGGTGCTCGTGTACCTACTGGCTAAAGCTAGTAGTCTTTGATACTGTTGTAGCTAAGCTAACTAGTATGTTTTATTACTATATGTCACTTAAACCATATAATATACATACATACTGCACTAAATTGCTTAGAATTTAATTTACTTAAAATAGTCTTAAATATAATAACATATATTAGACCTTTATGCCATTGATTTAGGTCCCATTGTAGATATAATAGATATTGTATACAAAAAGGTTTTGTAATAAAATTGAAATTAAAAAAAAAAAGCTAAAACTACCTTAACGATTATTTTATAGTACACACCTACTCAATTTATAATAAACTAGCCATTTCTCACAGCTACATTCGCATTGATGTAGATTTTACTTAGGCCTCGAGAATAGACATTTTATTTTCGATTGAATTTTTGTATCCCTACAATGTATATAGATTGGTAGACCAATAAACCAATCACAACGACTCTTCTTAATTTGTCGCGTTCTTGGTTGACAAGATGGTTGTGAGTCTGCTTGTCAGTGATAAACGGTGAATGATAACTGTTCTCCGTGAGGTCGGAGGTCGCTGCTTTTTTATCTTAATGTGCTTCCCTTCAGATACTGTACCGTAATTCTCTCGTACTACTATAACAAAACCTATAAAAAAAAACCTCTTGCATGGCAGTTCCTCTTCTGTTTAATGCTGTCTACCTTGAAATAAATAAACCTATAATAATAATAATTTACCTGGGTTAAATATACAAAATCACCATTCTTACAGGAACCACAAGAAAATGGGCCTTTGTTTGTTGAGAAGCACTTTTACATCAGAAATGCCAAAGAAAATGACAGTAAGTGCATTCAATCACTCGAACGGAGATACCAATCATAACTTGAAAACATCTTGAAAAATCTCTTTGATTTTTTTTTCTATAAAGGGCATGAAAAAATAAATTGTCAAAAAATAATCAAATTTAAGAAAGTTATATCCTATAAACTAAATTTTACTAAGAGAATTATTTTGGAGCTTACTAAAACATATCACATAAAATATATTCGACACAAACAAACAAACAATTAATCTGACATAAATAGATAAGACAGTTATATGGAAGTATAAGGGGGTGTCCATTACTTACGTGAAACGTTTTTGAGGACTCTTTGATCCCACCCCCCTAATCTCGCGTCAGAACTTTCAAAATTTGTTATCTGAGTATAAATGTTTTGGATTTATTACAAAAAACACAACTTTTTTTTATTGTAGCACAGCAAAGTGACTCCACCGTGCCTAATGGTGAGCACAGTACAATCCAAAAATAATGACGACTACAGAGAGACATGCCTTCCCTCGCCGGTCATTGATTTTAATATAATAGAAGAATTGTGTTACACTTCGGTATATTTTTAGTCTAGAAATATGTTGTACTTTAAATTAACCTCATTTTATCACATTTTTGCCCGAAAAAATTACGTGATATTTGTCGAAACTCCCTCTCTTCCCTACATGAGATTTGGTTTGATCCTCTCACGTAATGAATGGATACACCCTAATGTCATATGTTGATTGAACAGTGTATTTCCAGTAAAAGACTATATGAAGGCGAAAAAATTGAAATCGCTTGGTATGCCCACATTCTTTGGCCATGGGTTCCACGAGTACAATGGTGAGAAGTACAGATATCTGGTGCTCCAGAGGTATGGCTCCAACATCTGGGATTATTTCGAGAAGTGCAACTTGTCTTTCTCTCCTGATACGGTTTTCCTCCTGGGATTGCAGATGGTGAGTTACCCATTCCTTAAAGACAGAGAGAGAGTTAGAGTCACTAAATTTTAACACCAATTTTGAATATTGATTTCTTAAAACATTTATCCTTAAAACTTACATGAATAATACTTCTTATTACAGTCCAATTGTACGTATGACTCATTTGTACAATGGCAGTAATAATCTACTAGAAGATTGGTTGCCAAAAAAAAATGTTTCTAGATGTTGTCTAATTCCAGTTGGAAGTGCTAAATTACATACACGAACGTGGGTACGTCCACGCGGACATAAAGGGCGGGAACATCCTGATGGGTCTGAAGAAGGGCACCGAGAACCAGGCCTACCTCCTGGACTTTGGGCTCGCAACACGACTCACTAACAAGGAGTACGTTGAGGATCCGAAGGCGGCTCATGATGGAACCTTGGAGTACATCAGCAGGGACGGCCATAAAGGAGGTCAGTCTCTTATAAGGGGTCATTTAAGTATTACGTAAGCATTGTAGGTGGTAGAGCCACGCTAAAGCTATTAATGGTTTCAGTATATGTCGGCTCGCTTGTGGTACTACCACCCGACACACAGCAACAGCGACGTGAAGTAACAGTGCTTGCATTGTTGCGTTTCGTTCGGTCAGTGTAAGCGCCGGAGGTCCATCTCCCCTCCTCTCTCCCCACTCCCTTCCATTTCCCACAAACACAGGCTGACAACGCACTTGCAACTCCCCTGGTGTTAGTGTCTATGGACGGTGGTGATAACTTAACAGCAGTTGACCCACCTGTTCGTTTGCCACCTATGACATAAAAAATTTGCTTATTTTTGATGATATTGGGTCTGGGCGGTGATCCTACCTCGGTCCTAGATCGGTTGACTAGTTTCGAAGGTCATCGCGGATAAACATCATGACACTTGATTTTTATATATATAGATCTCGTAGTTCAATGTGCCTCTTAGCATAGGATTCTTCCATCAATTTCCACTGGGTTCTGCCTTGCGCTATCCTTCTTCAGTGATATTCAGCTGTAAGTTTTTCTCTGTTAGATCATCTTCCCATTTTGTTATTTGACGTCCTCGGTTTCGCTCGCCATCTCCGGGGCACCAATCTGTGTCATATGGTCTGTCCATTTCCACTTCTTTTCGTCTATTCGATGAATTATATCTACTACTTTAGTTTTTTCTCTTATTGAGTTGACGTTCGTGACAATTTATAGTGATCTATATAGAAATAGTATTAAGTAACAACTGTTGTAACATTACGTATAGGATAATTGAATAGTTTAAAATAATGTTTGTAGCTGTAAGTATAACAGTAAATAATTTATGAAACGAGGCCCGCAGCGTGGATAGTACTGGCGCGATACCAATCGAATAGTTTATAGAGAGTCATCTTTAGTAATAGATAGCAAATGTTGTGATCGAGTCACCATACGGACACATAGTTTACTTCGCGATAAGGAGCGCCCAACGATCTTTTATTGTGAGAAAACCCTAATCGTTCTTCGAGTTTCAACTTCGGGATCACCAAGTGATCGCAAATAGTTGAGAGTCATTCAGGGGTGGCTCTTCTCTCGATGGCTTTCTGACAGCGTTTTAACTTTCCTGGAGAAAAGTCAGTACTTCTTACTTCCTATTTATTTATGATTTATTTATCTTAAGTAATAGGAACACGCGAAGCCAAGTATTCGTAAAGTAATGAAAACGTTACAGCCCAGACAATGAGAGGCGATCTAGAGATCCTGGGTTACAACATGCTGCAGTGGCTGGTGGGGAAGCTACCCTGGGAGAAGTCGACATACCAGCCCAGCACTGTCATGAATATGAAGAAAGCTTTCATGGAAAACGTTAGAGAGAATATTCAGAAAAACTATCCCAATGTGCCCGGTGAGTTTCTTATAAAAAAAATTTGTGTTAATATTTTGCATCTCCAATGTTGATGTCTTCAGTCTTATTTGACAGGCTTAATTTATTTTTTAAATTTTGTTTTTGGCCATCAGTCTTCCAAATTATTACTGCCATTCTGAAGTAGATAATAGTATTACAATTGTCTTGCAATAAATTCAATGTTCTAACAAGATAATTGTTGGAACATTCCAGGGAGTTTATGTAGCATTTTTAAATTCATGCTCCATGGTATTATTTTTCATTCACTTCAGTTATGCACACTAACTGAACTAAATTACGTAAAATGCTACCAATATTACAAAATATAGAGTGAAATAATACAAGATTATGAATAAAGCTACTACAAGACAAATTAGGATCCCGCCAAAAACACCAGGCTTAAATTGTCTTTATCTGATGATGGTTCAGTGTGGTTCATGTTTTGGATTTAAATCCTGCAGGGATAGTAGTTAAGGTTTAGATGTAGGAAAGCATCGTGTTAAAGTATATTGTGGTTGTTAGATTTTTGAGTTTGCATGCAATTACAACCCATCTGTATTGAATTAGTATTTCAATTCAGTAGGACTTGAGGACTTGTTTTTTCTGGCAATGATACAATAGAAAGGGTATTTTTCTAGTCATCTTCACAATGCCCCTTTTTTATGTAACTGTCAATAAATCAAATAAGGTTTTAAGAATACAATTCATATTTTTTACATAGATTTATTTTACAATTCCCCAGAGGCCCTGATAAGATTCTTTGAACTCATAGACGCATTAGATCCAATGGCGATGCCCGATTATGCGAAATATCAGAAGATATTTTTGGACTATCTCAAAAGTTTAGGGAAAGATAGAAACAGTAAATTGGTATTCAAACCGTACAACGTTACGGATAACGGTCTCGGTGATGAAGAAGCGGATAATGTGAAAGAAAAGGAAGCCGGTAAGGTGGAGGTCAAAAAACGAGGCAAGAAAACTAAAGCCAAAGTTGAAACTGAAATTTTCGAAAGCCCGCAATCAGATGAAGTCGACAACAAAACGGTTAAGGATAAAAGGAAACGAAATAAAAGTGACACCGAACCGATTGGCCGAGTGAAGAAGATGAGAGTAATCGAACCCGTGACCCCTCCGGCGAAGGCGAACCACGCCAACATAGCGACGCAAACGTCCGCCAACTCGCGCCGGAGCCCTCGCTTCGTCTGCTTCGACAGCCCCCTCAGCGAAGTGATCCCGGACACGCGGACCGACGGGAACACCAGCACCGACATCTTCGACGACTCCTTCCCAGACCCGGAGAAGAAGGTCGTCGGGAAGAAGAGGAAACTGCTCTCCACCAAAGAGGAGACAGTCACGAGGGTGGTCAAAAGGAAAGTGACCGCGGTGAAGAAAGGGAAATCCTGGAAAGACGCACCGGCTATCGTTAATGGAAAAACACTGCAAAATTAACTGTATTTTGGGGACGAATAGGAAGGGACCAGTTGGCGACTTCGCGATTCTTTTACGCATTTCACGTTAGGCATATTTTGATGGCGTAAACAATCCGATTAGAGCTATTCAGGCACCAGCTATTGTTAATGAAAAAACACTGCAAAATTAACTCCACTTAAGGGGAGATTACGATGGGACCAGCTAGAGAATTCTCGTTTCTCTTACGCTACGTTTCACGTTAGGCATATTTTATCGTTGTAAATGTCTAAAACTTCCATTTTATAAATATGAATACCAATAACTCGATTTAGGAGGTAATCAGGAGGTTCTTGATTTCCTTATTTTATGGGAAATAATGCAACGGAGCGTGGGTCGTTAATGGAAAAACACTGCAAAATTAACTCCAGTTAAAAGGAGATTACGATGGGACCAGCTGGGGAATTCTCATTCCTCTTACTCGTTTCATGTTACGCGTATTTTGTCGTTGTAATTGTCTAAAACTTCCATTTTATAAACATAAATACCAATAATCCTATTTAGGGGCCATTGAAATATTACGTAAACACTGTTGGGGGATCAGGAGATCCTTGATTTCCTTATTTGATGGGGAAATAATGCAACGGAGCGTGGATTCTGAGATGACACAAAAATTCCATGAAAAGTTCTAACAAATGGGCCAGCATCTTGTTAGAACATTGAAATTATAATAAGACACTTGTAATATTATTATCTACTCAACAATAGCAGTAATAAACTAGAAGATTTATTGCCAAAAGGAAGATTCAACATCTAAGAAGACGAGCCATTCAATGGGATTAGCCAAAATACAGTAACGTAGACTAAACATATGAACAGGATGCAGAAGGACCAAAAGTTATATGCCCAACATAAAACGCTGAAGAACTTAAAAATGTTAAGATTCACTGTGACAGTCTTTAAAATGCGTAAAAAGTAAATCGCATATCAAAATTAGTGCCGTTAGTGGTCCTTAAATCATAAAGATGAGAGAATTTCAAGAAAATCGAGAAAGTATGGATTGATTTTCATATATAAATGAAAACTAATATTTTTGCAATGTTATTAAAAAAATATGGTAATGTTTAAATTTTAAGTGAACGTATGTGTATTAATATTTTGATAGTAAGTAACAAAAAAATTGAATAAACAAAGACAGAATTCGTACCTAAATCACGTGCCATCACAATAAACCGTAGTACCTAAACAAACTTTCATGCTTTATTAATTCTAATCATTTTTTATATGTATGTGCAAGGATTGATTGGACGAGTGACAAGTTCTATATAGTACTTTATATATAAATTATAGAAAATTAACCGTAAAGCGTCGACAATTAAATGTCATTTAAATTTACTTGCTTTCGTGAATAAAAAAAAGTATCACTTTAAAAATCATCTAAAATACGTTACCAATACATATAATCATCGTCAACCGTAAATTATCCGACACAAAATACATATAAGAGTTGTTGAGGTATGTATGCTTGCTACACATATATGTTTCAATAACTCATATAAGTATGAATATGTAGCCTAGCTTAGGTTAGCTCAGATAGGTCGTGAATTGCATATAACAGGCAACAGCCCAAGCCGAGGTGTGCCGTGCTCCCTTGAGCTAGTTGTCAAATAAAATCGGCTGAGTGCCTTAAGCGCTCGCCTTAGTAGTCCGGTTAAGCTGTTAAGACCTTGCTAGGTCAATACCTCTTAAACATCAGTTTTATTAAACAATTAAATCGGACACCTAACAGTGGGATACCTTGCTTGAATTGTCACTCGTGCAATCAATTCCATATAAGATAAATAATCTCCAAAGTGGTCATTTTATACATAAAATTTTAAGAAATTCCATTTACATTTTTTCTTAAAAATTTGTTTTTAAAATTCATTTATTTTAGGTATCCATTTTCCTTTACCATATAGCTCTATACGATCAGGTTTGTTATTAGATCATTTTCGGAGATTATAGAATCTTATTTGCATTTACAATTTTCCACCGATATATTTAGTGCCAGTATGTTGTATGAAACTACAATTGGAGTCATTTTCCTTTTTAATATATTTTAATTATTATTATTATCGTAAAAATATATGTTGTATTTTGTATTAATAAAAAAAAGAAACAAAATACCATAAATAATAGTAAATTGAAGAATGAACAAACATTGTGGGTGTTAAATTTCAAAGAATACAAAATATAACAACCAGGAATATTTCGTACCAACTGTATAACATTATGTTAGAGTTACTGCAGCCCATAAAAGAGAGTTCTGCCACCGACTATGTATAGACTTCTAATTCTATACATCTTCTAATACAAAATCCTAAAACAAATGAAAGAAAAGTTAATAATTGCTGCATTTTTGCTGTTTCATGGGCAAGGATTGTATTAATTCATAGATTCTATAAAATTGTAATAGCACAGATTCTATTAATAAAACCAAATCACTAATAATACAATTTCAATAAAATAAAAATTAGTAATAATTATACTATTTTACAATTTAGTCTATTTAATTGATTAACAACTTATTGATTAATTTTTTTAGTATTGAAAATAAGGAATATAGCTTAAATCAAGTATTCTAACGGTGTTCATATAATCTTTATGTAAGTTCCACAAACATGTTAAGTTACGGTTGTCATACTTATAGATACGTAATTAATTAAAATTACGAAACTTGATGATAAAAAATATGATATTTTTCACTTGGTCAGACAAATAAAGTTCAATAAAATTTCTGAAAAATATAAGCAGGAAGGTTACTCTTTCCAGTTACAACTATTATATTTCAAAGGTATAATCGAACATTTATTTTCCATGTTTTGATGTTAGATAATTATTTTCTACCAACAATTAGACAATAATTAAGTAATTATATTTCTCATGTATTCTTGGTGTTAAAATAGCGATTGATTAATACTGTAAAATAATGTACTTCATTATTTATTATGTTTATATAATTAGGATTAGTGTGGCCAACTTTTTGTATAATAAAATATATTATATAAACAGTAAATTGTGAATAAACATTGTTATCGGTCAGTCAGATAGATATATTTGGCTTGTTAACAAACTTTGTCACGAAAATGTAACCTTCGAGGAAAATATTTTTATATTAATGAAGTCCAAACCTTGAATGTTTTTTACACAATTCACAATACATCTCATTATGAAACATTTATTACAAAGAGTAATAATTTAAGTTCCCTTTTTTCCAGTTTTCTGTTGTCATTTTGGTAAAAACCCCTTTTTTTATAAATCCATTGTTTTCCAGATAGCAGTGAGTGTGCTAAGGAGTAACTAGCCTGATTTTTTATTACACTAAGAAATTTAAATTAAAAGACAATAACTACACAGAGGAGAATTACCTTAATAAAAAATTTTGAAAACGAATTCGGATTATGTAATTTTCTTTTATTAAATTTTTTTTTCTACACATTTTCACACGTAATTCCATTTTGTCCCTAAAGTAAATTGGAACATTGAATAGATATTACGCGAAGTTAAAACCGCTAATACCTCGACTTCTTCATAATTCTAGCTATTTGCGTAGATTGAGGAAAATCTTATATATATTTAAGTGGTTTACTTTTTTTATTTTGTCAAAAAAGGTCAATTTTACTTGCAACAAATTTGAAAACAACCCAAGTACACAGCTAGAACTAGAGTTCTAGAAGTAAGGTTACAAGGAATATTTTTTTCGAGCATAATAATTTTTTTTTTTTATATAAAGTCTGTGAACAGACAATTTCAATATATATCGTATTTACTGAATAAATTTCCAGCGATACCAGACACGTTGAAGTTTCTTGAATTTAAATTTCATGAAATACTTTAGATAAAAATATTGTTTTAATATGCTACAGTGATCGGTAAATATCTTAAAATTACTTTCCGAGTAAGATAAATCTATTTTTTTTTCTTTTGTATATTTACAGCAACTTGTAAAAGTTTCTTAAAAAGCTTAAAGAATATTTCTCGTTGGATATAATCGACTTTAGTGTAAGAGACTCATTCATTTTAATTACATCCGTAATAAAATAATGGACGTCATTCATCGGTTTTCTAGTTTTTGTGATATGAACTATGTTGTCGCGAGTTTCTCAAACAATATCTTTATATGACAGCAATATACAGTGAAATACTTAAAAAAAATTGCGAACTCATATCCCAAGATGTTTGCCGATCAATAAGTATAATTACGTTATTTGGCAATGTATCCTTAATTTTTGCTGTATGCAATGTTGACAGCGTTTTAGTTTTACTCATGATTGAATTTGTTAATTAAAATTGTATTTTTTTGTTTATTGTCAATTATAATAATAATAATATGTGAATTAAATAATATTTCTGTAATTTTGAAGTTTTAAAGTTCCTAAATTCCTTTCAAATATTAATTTTATAAAATATGGATATGTCAATATATTGTTGATATCACACGGGTTGTAATTAAAATCTGAGATTTGCTAGTAAACGTAAACAGTTACTAGACCATAGATATGGATTGCCTATGTACAGATTTTAACCTACAATAGAATCACAATGTTTCCCATCAACGAAACTTTCTTTTATTACAAAATTAACATAAATCGCAGAGAAAAAAAGGATTTGTAGATGTTTTGGTAGCAATGAAAAATAGAGGAGCTAAAAGATGCCAATCTTGTTATTGAAATATAAGTATGGGTATGTTTAATCTTAGGGAAGCACGGGCGAATCAGACCCACTGGGTAATGAGAACTACTCTATTTATATGTATCTAAACAAGATAGATTCTCTTTTATTTTGACATAGGGAGTGCATATGAGTTGTCGCGTCGCTACTCAATTGATTTTTCGTACACAAATAGATCATTTTCTCGGGAAATCTATCTAATTTATTATAATATTCAAGGAAAAATTCTGAGTTATAGAATTATTTTATCACAAGTGTATAGTCTTCTTTCAACCTCTAATTTACACTTTCGAAAATTGGATGGTATATAATAATTATATGGAAACTTTTATACGAGTATTCGGGGGTAACGGGAGTCGAACGAGTCTAATTACTATATTTGTTTAGTAATTTATTTCAGATGCTTCGAGAAAACGTGGTAGAATTACGGAGAAGTGTCGGTGGAGTCTAGAATTTAGGATAATAGAATAAGAGTGTTCTAACAACTGAAGACATCTCGAAATTTTTAAAAGGAAAGTATGTGTGTAGGGCCTGACTGGTTTGAGGGATTTCTGAATATTAAAATTAATGTTCGCAAACCTGAAATTTTGTTAAATAATTTTATTATGATTGCCATTGCTCCAGTGAATATCATTACTCTATACTCTGGTTCTTATTAGGTCCCCGTACTCTTGGGCAATGAGAGTAAAGTTCCTTTGTGTTAATGAGCATAATTACCTTAGTTTACCATGTTTTTAATTTCTCTCGTGTCTCTATAACTATTAGTTTAGTAACACAGGTATGGCAGGAATAAAACGAATCTATGCGCAAATCCAAAGCTTTTATTTCTTCTTTTTATTTACAATATAATAATTAATATGAAAGTTAAACAAAATGTACATGACGTACTGAAAAAAAGAAATATTTAGATAATAATGATTCGCCGGACAGTGCGACTGTACCGGGATCCGTAACGACATTATCGCACGTTACAAAAGCTATATATTTCTTTTAATGTATATAAACTATACTATTACTAGATTTATATAATCCGTTGAGTGATGTTGATTAAATTTATCGAATGATTGTGATATGGACGTATTCGTCCGACGCGCACGTATTTTTTTTTTTTAATTTCGTACACGTTCGCACCGAGCCACCGGGCACGTGCGGCCACGCGGCCTCTGTTTCACAAAAATCACATACACAATAGACAGTAACAGCGATATCAAGCCATCATCGACTAAAACGAAAACAGTAGCACCATTTGTAAAAAAATATAATTTTTTTTTTGTTCATTATATTTTTATTTTTTTATTATCATTACTCAATCAACATAATTTTTCACTTCTATTTAATTTGATACCGCCTCGACGTCTCGTGTGCAAACTCGAGGCAACAGTTGGACCGTATCGAGTCGGCAAGCCCTGCAAGCCAACGCCCTCGCAGCATAGCGTGACATCCGTAAACACTAAATACTTTATAATTTTAAAACAGCCCTAAACGTTACATTAATTTATCTTACAATATCCTTATAAAAGACAATATTTATGCCGTTACAGGAACATTATTTTTTTTTAATGCAAAAATCTGTTACACTTGCAATGGGACTAGTATAGATTTCATAAAAACTCCATTTACTTTTTGTCATGACAATCATTATGGAGTTTTTGGTAATTATTTTGTAAATTTATATTATATAATAATAATAAATACATTAAAATAAGGCCGCATTCACACTAGCTTTCGATGTCGCATAAAACAAGTCTCACCAATGTAAATGAAGCCAAGAACTCCTTTTAAAATAATATTTTCACTATGTACGAGTATATCTTTTGTGACAATCGTATTTTATTTTCAAACTTGCATCTATATTCCATAAAAGACACGTATAATGTTATAGATGAGACGGCATATATTTGACCAAAAACAATTTAACTTGAATTTTAATTATGAAATCATTTAAATACAGAAATGTTGCAACACATTCTTTTAGGTCCTTCGACATCATTTTCTGTTGAAAAATAATGTATTTTTCATACGTTACAATGTGGTATTTTCAAAGGAGTTCCAATTCAACATCAATCCTACAATGACATCATTATACTACCTCCGTACCCGTCTATGCTTACCAACTATGAAACTCAACATTTCTTATACTAAGTGGAATATAATTAATTACACACGCAACTTTGAAGGCGGAATGTTCAAGAGTCCGTTATATCTAGCGACAACATATCTCTATAGAAGTCCAATCTATTTTCCTACAACTATACGATTTTGTTAACCGACCTAAATATGAGGACATAAAATATTTTTCTATTCGACTCTATACATATATACACATATAACTTCTCACACAATCTATTTTCTTCTAGTTATACGCCTCATTATTCATGATACGCCTTTACTATGTTATTTATTAGTCCACAACTTCTGTTACTGGCGCTTAAATCATACTTCCTCTGATATTAACATTCTTAAACTAATTCATTCTAGTTACACCACACACACACCTTAACATTCGCGTTCTCTGACACACGCAATCCATAAGTACTAACGTAAATATATGGATATATGGATAATCCAACCGATTCGATATCCTCGGAACGGCGGTTTATAGTGGATTAAAGGCCTCGCTAAACAGAACGCGTGTGAAGGCGTAATTACGTCGCGTACTAGATTCAAGTACAAAGCTTTCTACTTCTGTACGCGACGCTAGTGACGCGCACGCGGTTTACGGGTTTCAACTTGAATAGTACAACACAGCGCGCCGTTAGTACGCGACGTAATTACGCCTTGACGCGCGTTAAAAACGTGTTTCATTTGGCGAAGCCTTTACTAAACTAGAAACACATTTCTGCTGTGTCATAAAACTCCACTATGACGCGTTCTATGTTGAGAGATCTACGTCACATGACGCAATGTGTTCCTAACCATATTAAACGTATGAAAATAATATGTTTATGACGTGTCACGACATGGCGCGGCATAACCGCCTCGCGACCTCTTCCATGATTAATCATCTATGCTGATATGTCGTCGCTATGACATACAAGTGATGCTTGTTTATTCCGCCTTCAATATCAGCGGAGCGTATACCTAGATAAACATTATGGTGGTACAAGTGAATAACTGCGAGGTAGCATTTCCTCTGGTATTGTAAAAAATTATATCGGATCTATGACGCGTTGAACGCGGATGCTAGACCGATCTCGAAGCTACTGTTTTGATAGATTACCGATATAAGTTCTTACAATGTGCAAGAAACGCTTGAGTTTAAAATATGTTATTATTTTATGTCGTGGGGACTGGTGGAGGCTGAGACACAAAATCATAATCGCCATATTTCTTTTTGAAAAATTAATTTTATCTGTGGTCAAAGTCACAAAATATTTTAATCAAAAACAATTCTCACCTTCCACCAGCCAACACTGAAGGCGACGAACGGCTCGAAGATAATTAGTTTATAAAAAAGAATAAAATTAAAATAACATTATTAAACTGTTGCTGTTAAACAGTAGTGGCTTTGCCAAATTCGATTAATTCACTAATATCTCGACAATAACGATTCCGTACACAACATGAATATGCACCTAAAGTTTATCAAATCAGAATTTACTGCATAAATCGATAGATAATAATAGTTATATTGTCTAATACGAGATAAATATGTGTGATCGGCTGTTGTATAGATAATAAACAGGAACAACAAATATTTACTATGCACGAAATTTACTAACTGCTATGTTTTAAACACCAGCTTCAACCATTCGAGTGACATAATCACGTTTTTAAACTATGTAATGTTCAAGATAGTGGCCATCTTCTTGGAACTGGAACATCATTGGAATTTCAAATAGTTTAAATTTTAAGAGCTATCGAGTCCGACAAATGTGAGGGCAAATTTTTGTAAAACATCGTGTAGAAACCATGTCATGGCGGCAACGCTTGATCTGAAAACCTGGTAACGAACACATCGATGTGTCTTAAGAACCGAATTTGAGGTCCAGCTCTTTGTCTATGATTAGTGTTTAGCATCATAAGGAATTATAGTCAAGTCTCCCGACCACTGATTAAAAACAGTGTAACTGTTTTAAAACGTTTAGTTTTTTGATCATGTTAAATGTACGATGTACAACTCTCAGACTAAATTGCCGTTCCGAATTTTTTTTGCTATAAATTTATATATTCTATATAAAAAGTTCGATGTTCACACAGTCAAAAGCAAATTCAAACAAAGGTCACTTAACTAATTGCGGTCGTGGCAACTAAGTATTTAGGGCCCATCCATAAATAACGTCAGGCAAGGTTTAATTTTAGGGTTAACCCCTCCCGACCAATCGTACTTTGCGTTTCAAATCAGAATACACTTTTATTAAAAACGAGTTAATGGTTCATTTAAAGTTGGTGCACAGGGATCAAGCCCTTCTCATTCACTAATTTAACGTAAATTCTGCTTTACATTTCGACATTACACTTCGCGTAAAACAGACTAGATTTCATCGTCAAATATTTATGAACACTACAATAGGTGAAACTTGGAAGTTTCGTCGATTCAGTATCGTTGGAAACTATAATTTTTTAACCGCACGTTTTAAGAGATCTTTTGTAATGTCTTACATTTGACACCAAAGTCAAGGAAACTCTAACAGAAATGGCATATTATACACATTCCAATACATTTACACTAACAAGCGATGTTAATAAATCAGCCTGTGTAGTACATATAGTTACTAATTTCCTTTAGCCCCGTGGAAGCGTCGGTGCACAGCTAGAATCTAAGTCCATAGTGACATAGAGATAGACAAATGCTAAAAAATTATCGAATTCCACGTAAAATAACACCTTGAAATTTATCACCTCTTTTAAAAGCACAGTACTTCATGGCTATACGATAACTACTTCCATAGACGCTAACCACTCTTGTCCGGAATTGTTAACCCCGCGTGACGTAATTTATAGATGGTCCTTTATAAATAAAAAATGCACTAAATTATTAGCGTTATAATAGGAAGTATTTTGAACACATTGGACTAGTGAAATCTGTTTAACGCCGGAATACATCGAGACATCCTTTGTTTATAAGTATGCGTTCAAACGCGATATGGTGTACGGCGAACTGAGAAATGTTAGTTGTAACTACGAATTATAACGTTGTCGGTGTGGGGGATGAGTTGAGAGGCAATGAGAAGTTGGGAGTAACGCAGGATATAAAACTGTTAGGAAGGATATCAAATTCGACTCAAGGCAATTAATCGGCATTTGAATTATTATCTTATATTATATTATACATCAAGTCTATAATTTGACATGCGTAAATATAAGCGGTAATTATAAAAAAAAAACATTGTAATGTAATTTATAACAAGTCTTAGTGTTATATGGTAATGAATGGATTGTAATTACAAACGGAACAACCATAGGAAATCGGACAGTTGAATGTTTGCAGATAATTAACTCAATTTCCTGTAGGACTTTATAATAGGACATTTCTGTATACCGAACTGAAAATGTCAATGTACAGTACAGATAATATTCTCAGCTCGCCATAATATTGAACACGATGTAAATAAAACAATAATTGTTCTAAATTATACATTTTTAAACAACATTTCTCATTTCACCATTATTGGTTACAATGACGTCATGTGATGTGCGAATATTCGAATTTACGAATAATTAATTCGATACAACATATCGAATGGAAGTATCCCGAATAATTCAAAGAATTTGTTCGAATATCTAAAACTAGTCGCAATGGCCGAACTATTCGAAAGATTTTGAATTTTCGGTTTGAAACGATTTCAAGTACTTAAAATATCCTCATTTTAAAATTACATAATATATAAATTTAATTATTAATTCCATATTTATTTAGGAGTACTTTAAATTCTTCAAATAGTTCGTATTATTTTAACTATTCGAACAATCGATTCGAAACCCGAATGCAATACGATTATTCGTATTATTTCGGTGACTACTCGCACACCCCGGTTACAATGTTATACCGATACGACATCGTTTGCCCTAGAAATAGTATGTTTTTGGAAGATATAATTGAACATTTGCCTATATAGTTAATTTTCACAAATGTCCTCGAACGTTTTCGAATCGGAACAAAACAATTAACTCTAATAATATCCGCGAGTGAATAATAAAAACCGAGTACCTATTTTAATAATATTTGTATACATAATTTAAACAGTTGTATGAATAAACAGATTTTTATAATGAACACATAATTTACCTTATTTAGAATGACGTTTGACCCTTTATATAATTTGAAAAATAGATAGATATGAACAATATTAATCAAATTAGAGAATCTATTTTATATATTTTAACACACAAACCTTATGGTCTGTTAGGATGATTCAGTGTTTTTAAAAATCTATTTTATCTTTTTATTTAAAAAGTTTGTAACTTCAATAGATTGTAAAAGACAATCTCAAACGTCATTCTAACAGATATTATCTTACAGCTTGCTAAGTACTAGGAGTTTGAAACTAAACGGTTGTTCTTTATCGATAACTCAATGAAACATCGACACGTCCGATCCACTAGTGACATCACTAACAATTGATAAAGGTGGGTTGTCTGTATATACGCAAAACTGGCATTTTATGTATAAATATGTGTGTGTATATATATATATAAACTTGTATGTAAAAAATCGAGCCTCAAAATTTTTTGCTGGCATCGGCGACTCGATAGTTAAACTTAAATTGACATTTTCACAATACCTATGGTGGTCGCGATACAGAACTGTGTAGATATTCATCGTAAAGTAGTAAAATTGCGCAAACAACGCCTAGATCGGACTAAACAATAGTAATATACGATTCGATAATCGAGCGAACTACGAACTCGCTCTAAACTATAAACGTATCGAATGTAACACGACATCTATAACAGAATAGAAACAACTCCATGCGTTTGTTATAAAAAAAATGAACCATTGCACAGTACAGAATTGAGTATTCTAAGAACACAATAGGCAGTAATCGTTATTGGGAACGTAAATCTGCGCGCACTACTTTAGGCCTCTCTCACAACCATGGCGTGTATTTTTTTTAAATATTTATTTATTATTACTATATTTTTTATTATTATTTTAAACACTTAAAGTACACGTTCGGAACCACAACACGTCGTTTACTCGTCTCACCAAAACCGTGCACATATCTCTAAGTCGACTATTGAAGACAGAAAAAGATCGAATTTATTGAAAGAAAAAACAGACAAATATATCGATTACAATAATATTTTTAATTTAGACAATCTTTTTTTGAGTTATAAAATCTTAATATTTATTACGTCGGTACTTGAATTCTATTAAATGTTATCGATAACTATAACAATACTCGCTGTGTAACACAAACGTTCATATATCACTGTTTCGAGTCTCATAGTAACAATAAACATGTTATTTTAATAATATAATAATAATAAAATCAAAATAATAATAATAAAATTAATAACAAAATTTGTTTACTATTCAATAGTAACATAAAAATCGAGTCCATTATAATAAGGGATGTCATATAATGAAGAAGAAATACAGTTGCTCACTGCCCAACCCTCTGCCACGGCGGCAGGGATGATGAAACAATCGCAAGCCGATACAAAACATAGCATTCCGTAACACACTGCGCGCTTAAATTTGCCTATCGATAAACTACATCAAGTCCCGACCTCATCACTAGTCACGTACACTGACAACCTTCTTTCGTCGACATCGATTCAATTTAATAAATGTCAATCGACATTCGTAGAGCGACCTCCTCGTTGCCCCTTTATCGACAAAATCGAAAATCGTGTGGTTATATTTCAAAACGAGCTAAATGTTATTTTAACAGTTCTTAATATTTTACTTTGTTTATCAGGATTTTAAAATTTTGTACGTGTAAAATTTGAAGATCAAAAAAACGGCAAAATTTGAGTTTCGTTCTCAGTGTATAAAAAATTGGAATTTTTAAAAAAATAATACATGGAATATGAGCAATAAGAATTAGATTTAGCTAATTTTAAAATGTAACGAGACATTTATCGAATCTCCGACGTTAGTGGACCGAGTCGAGGAGTATCGTGGGGGAAGGAGTAGGAGTGGAGGGTGTGGGTTGTGGAGAAGTCGGTGGTCTACGTCGCGTCGGCGGCGTGCAGCTTCTCGCTGAGGATGAAGTCGATCTGCGTGTAGGTGCGGGGGTGCGGGGCGGCGGCGGCGCGGCGCGGCTCCAGGTCCAGCGCCGCGTAGTTGAGTGGTCCCCCCGCCGCCCCCGACAAGGAGGGGGACGGCGAGGGGGGAGTGACAGGCTCCTCCCCGACGCTGAAGCGTGCCGGAGCGCCGCCCCCCGCCACCACCACCGTAGCGCCCCCGCTCGGATCGCCTTTCACACAACCACATACAACCTTCAATCTATTCCTATATTTATTTTACACTCTACTGACAGTGAAAACATCTTAAATTGCGGTGGTTGAAATAAGGGTGAAACATTTTACCCTTGATTTTTATACTCTACTGACAGTGAAAACATCTTAAATTGCGGTGGTTGAAATAGGAAATGAAACATTTTACCCTTGATATTTCATACACAAAAAAAATTCTAAGTCGGAAAATAATCATGTCGTCATCGAAAAATGGTCATAGTCAACCTTGAACTCTAAAGGTTTTTATATGTGTGAATGAATATTATTCAGTTGTTGTTATTCTGGCATTTACAGAATTATATGCTATTCCATAGACATTACAGGCTTTAATGTCATCATTTTTCGGATAGTACTGTAGTCAATATATTGAAAAAAATACTTAGATTGATCTAATCAGGTTCATCAGTATTGTTTATTTTCTACATATTAATAAATAATAACTAGTGTCTACCAGCGAGTGCGCTCGAGTTTTCGAGTTGTTATACTGCTCCGTCGCGTCTTCGGCTAATTGTAATGCGGTAGGCGACCATAATTTTATAATCAGTGCCGTGGTTGTTTGACTACGTAGTTATGAAACGAGAACAATGTATTTAAGCACAACGATATAGGTGGATAACGTATTACAGTAATATCGGACGGGGGAGCGGCTCACCTCTGCACTCGATGTCGGGGAGCCTCGCGATCGTCTTGTTCGCCGTCGGGTTGCACGCGAGCTCGTCCCGCACCAGCGTCACGTACTGCGGCGACGTGGAGGCGGGGGGCGGGAGCGGCGGGAGGGGCGCGGGGGCCGCGGGGCTGCGGCGACCGTCCTCCGAGATCTCGCGGACGGTCGACAGCGGGTGGTGCGGGGGGTCCTCCTCGAGGTCGTCGATCTCGTCCGGCGGGGAGGCGGGGGACGCGGGCGAGTCCAGCGACATCGGGAACAACGTCTGCGAGCCGTACGGCGTGCGGGGCTCGCGCGCCCTCCGCCCCCTCGCCCCCAGGAGGACGGGGGGCGAGGAGGAGGCGGAGGCGGAGGGCGGCGGGGCG
>MU160136.1:0-53393 GCA_015888305.1 Antheraea pernyi | reverse complement strand
ATATACCAAACTCAGTGCTCACTAACACTATATAAGAAAGTAATGCAAATTATAAGCTATACATTATCGAACAATATATCTTAAATCTTTTATTATATAGATATAATATGCCCGTATTGTCGATATACTTAAGTTATTCTTATACGTTGCTATAATCACTGAGTTATGTAGAAGCAAACGCGGTAAATAAAACAATATAGCCGCCAAATTGACTAAAAAGATGATATAATTCATATTACATACAAATATATGACTTTCAATTATGTATATTTATTCTTGGAGTCCAGTAAGGCACACGTCTCACGCGGTTGTAACATATTTTTGACCAATTTCACACGGACGAATGCACAGGTAGCAGGCGGCCCTGGGAGAACACATTGCTCCGCGAGAGAAGGAGGCTAAGAAGATCCAACTACAACAAACTATACTGAAAATATGGCGGGAAAGATTGCGTAGGCCGGAGGGGATCTCAGGGTGGCTCAGGCGGAGGAGGAGTAAACCTCAATAAAAAATCAATTGCGGGTGGAAAGAGACAGAGGTGTGGAAATAGACACAGCAAAAGACATGTTACGTGGAAGGATGTATTAGAATTAATTTTACTACCAAAATTATCGTTATTATGTATTTTGTGAGTAAAGCGATAGAAGAAAAATCCAAAATGCCAATAGCTGGTTATGTACAAGTCGTAATATAGAGGAATATGTTAATACATAACATGGTGCAAGATTTTTATATACAGAAAAAAAAAGAAAGGAAAGACAAAGAAACGGTTTTTTAAGTTTTGGAACCAAATGTTACACAATATGTTCATATACAACAGCTGGCAACCTCATGCAGCAATGCCGTTGTTCCAGGCTTCTAATACAAGACACTTGTATTACTGTTACCTACTCGACAATGGCAGTAGTAGTAGCAGTAGGTGGAATATTGCGGAGGACTGGGGAAAGGACGACGGAGGGGACAGGAGAGAGAGTGGGGGAGGGTAGAGGAGGGTGGCGTGGTGGAGGTCGTCACTAAAGGCAACTGACCTGAATCTGGGGTCCGTGGAGGGGGTCCCACTGCAGACGGAGCCACTGGACGCGGATATGAGGCCGCCGAGATGGTCGTGTCCCGGCGCCATCGGCAGGTACCCGTCCGGGAGCAGGCTCTCCGCCCCCGCATCGTCCACGCCGAAGGAGGAGGTGCGGGAGTGCTGGACGGAGCCGCCCCCGCCCGCCCTGAACGTCGCGCTGTACCGACAAGCGACACCATACTCTTATACCCCAGAACTGTGCAAAACCTTTCCATCGATAATAATACGACTTGTATTTTTGGCGGTATCTTGGAATGTCATATAGTGGTTTTTATATTTTATTCATAATCTTGTGTTATTTCACTCTATATTTTGTAATATTGGTGATACGATTTTACGTAAGGGGCCATTTAAGTATTACGTAAACTCATAGAAAATCCGAAAAAGTAAATAATAAATATTGCCGACGTAATCACCACCCAAACCCCCATATCATAAAAAATAAAGAATTTAAAGACGCGCCCGGCCCCCTTTTAGTTCTTGCATTACGTAATGAATGACCCCTAATATAGTTATAGTTCGGTTATTGTGCACAAGTGAATTGGACAGAAAATGGTACGAAATGATAAAATGGTTGTCAAAGATAAAACCACAAAACAAAAATAATGCGACCATATGGGGGCAAACTGAACACTGGCAGGTGGATCTACATCCTACTAGACAGGCAGGAGAGAAATTCTCTCATGCCCCTCAGACCTCACAGATTGCAAAGACCTAACGGGATCGAATCCCTGGTCATAGCTTTACACTCCTCAATAATCATTACAAGTATCTAGCAAACATGTGACAATCAGTGAAATTAAATCTCGCTCGATTTATTTAAAACTACATTTGAAAAATATACCCACATTCTTATTTCTGTTACTACGATAGCGGCACGCTATGATGGCCGTTTCGACACACAGTGACGTGAAATGTCGATTTATTTTCGACAAAACATTCAATGAAATGCTGCTTTGTTTTGCATTCAAAACTGACACAGTTTCCTGGAGGTGATAGTTTTGCTGATCAGCGCTCTTATATGGAATATAAATACAAAATAAAATATAAATGCCGAGTTGTGTTCTAAATAAGTACATTAATAATTATAATCCATTAAGAATTCAATCAAACGGTACTGTGTTTTTGTTAAAAAAAAACGTAAAACAATTGTTCACGAGACCATACTATATAGTCAGTACTATATATATTAGTAGTTGTTGTAGTATGTCGGCGCAAATTCCCGTTCTATCGTCATACAGTATTTGTATTGACATAAATATTACGCGCTACCCTCTACTACGAAGCAAGCCTAATGCCTAAACCTATATGCGTAGCAATAACGGAGCGGGGTTCCGCGCGATACAATGATATAAAAATTTACATCACTGCTACAACACTACACATATTACCTCCACACACGTGCACGCTCACACGCTTAGACATAAAAGTGGAAGGATTTTGTTTCTTTTCCCTTATCGAACTGAATATATAGTTCAGAAATTTTCCGATACAAAATACACATAAGAGTTATTGAGACATGTATGCCTGGTACACATGCATATTTCACTAACTCATATATGTATGAATATGTAGCTTAACTTAGGTTAGCGCAGACAGGTCGCGAATTGCATGAATCGGCCAACAGCCCAAGCCGAGGTGTGCCGCGCACCCTTGAGCTAGCTGTTAAATAAAAATCTGCTGAATGCCTTAAGCGCTCGCCTTAGTAGTCCGGTGAAGCTGTAAAGACCTTGATAGGCCAATAGCGGAGTCAGTTCGAGAAAAGAAAAACGAAAAAAAAAGGAGCGGGGTTCAACCTCGCCCGAATCATCGGACCATTCACATTTCTGAAGATACTACTGGCTGGTCGATTATTGACAAGGAGGACGTCATCTATGATACACGTCATACCTTTACAACTACGCCGAGATGTGCCGCGCACCCTTGAGCTAGTTGTGAAATAAAAATCGGCTGAATGCCTTAAGTGCTCGCCTTAGTAGTCCGGTGAAGCTGTAAAGACCTTGACAGGTCAATAGTGGAGTCAGTTCGAGAAAAGAAAAACAAAAAAAAGGAGCGGGGTTCAGTCTCGCCCGAATCGTCGGATCATTCACATCTCTGAAGATACTACTGGCTGATCGATTATTGATAAGGAGGACGTCATCTATGATATACGTCATACCTTTATAACTATCGCCCCCAACGTCAGCCACGACATATATTTATACACATATATCATTTAAAAATTAGTGTACTAAATAAATTATGTGACAATAAACAACAAGAATTTGCTCCTTGAAACGTAGTTATTAATTCATATGAAACTTCATCAGCGGACAAATGTCAAAACGGCCACCATAGCGTGCCGCTATTATATTTATTAATTTATATTTAATATTATGAACTTAAGCAAATTTAAATATCATTTAGATTGACTTGAGTCGGATCCAACATCCGTTTGAAATAAGGACAATATTCTAATGATCGTATAGTTAACTATCATCCTCAAGTAACAAATCAGTCACCAAGCGCCTATAAGTATGCCCAAACAGATGAATTTAAAAACCAATCTCTTTCGGTTTAGCGCGTTATCATCCTAAGTTACATCGTCATTTAAACAACATGTGAATTTGAAATCAAACGTTATTTTAAATTAAAAAAAAACCAAAATTATTATTCTGGAAGATTCCATCACACTGTAATAAATAACACGATAGGAATGATGATCGTATGACGCATTTCATCGCGATTTGATTTATCCGATATTCCTATCAGCGGGTATACTAAAATGTTATTAATTTACTAATATTAATGTTTATTTATTTAAAAATCTAAGACTATTCTTATTGTCAAGACTATTGTTATTGTCTATCGTTATCGATACATTGTAGCGATATTGTAATTATTTTATGAGACAGAGATTGTTAAAATATCGATAATAAGTATAAGCGTAACATACATCACTAGAGCTCATATTTGTAATACGTTCTCGCGTTGAATTTGTTCAATGCTTGTTTGTAGCATTTCATAGTCCAAGTCGGTTAACTAGACCTGACATGTTCATAGAACTCACACTGATTTTTATGATATAGCATATAGCAAAAATCATTTTTTAAAACGTTATCGATCGGTTTAATGCAAAGAATATGCTGTATTTCTAGCATTTTGTAGACACAAAACAATATCGCACTCACAAACTCGGTAGCGTGTGAATGAGATAGATGGATTTTTTATGTTGCGTGCGCAGTGTGACGACACTTCCTTCGTTCATACATACATGGTGCAGTACCTAACCATATTAAGCAATATGGGAATTTTTGGCGGGATCTTAGCGGATATTATATTTTATTTATAATCTTGTGTAATTTGATTGTATATTTTGTAATATTCATGACATTTTACGTAATATAGTTCGGTTATTGTGCACAAGTAGATAGGAAATAACACCACGGAGCATGGGCTATGTAATGTCACAAAAACTTTCTGGAAAGTTCTATACAAGGAGCCGCCAGCTTGTTAGAACATTGAATTTCTCGCCAGACATGAACTTGTAATATTATTACCTACTCGACAATGGCAGTAATAATGTGGAAAATTGTGTAACATGTGTTTGTGTAGCATGTTCTATGTTTAGTTAACCGAGGTGTAGGTCACCGACGAATACTCACTTGGTGAAGTCTTTCGATATGTCACAGCAGTCGGGCTCCTCGGGTATGCGCGGAGTGCGATGCCACTCGGCTACAGAATCCGTCTCGTCACGAGAATGTTCCAGAGCTGACGCGGGTAACACAACATTTTTTTAATTATTTCATAATAAAGTTACAATAAAAATGCCTTGTATTTTTTGCAAATTAATGACAGTGCATGAAAAACATCTTGTAACTTTGCTAAATCTCCTTTTTTTATTTATTTATATGCAAGAACCCCTCCTCGGCCTCCTTCAAAGAAGTTCATTGGTCTCTATGTTGGGCCACCCTTAACCAGTTTGGGGCCGCTTATGTAGTAATATACTTCAAATCAAGTCTTAATAAAGCACTTGCCAAAGTTAAAACACTAGTACAGGTTCGAATTGAGTCATCAAGAAGAGCTGGCGACAAACTCGACCGCGTTTTTATGATAATATTATAACTGTTGTTCACTGGCGTTTAATATTAATCCTAGCGTATGTACAGAGAGGACGTAATTCCCAGGCACTACCTAATACCTAAAAAAATTGCTTTTACCGAGCGACAAACATAGGATGGCTAATTTACATACCACAATTACAGTAGAGTTTAACTAATCCAGCACATCAGTAGTCCGATACGTCCAATAATCCGGCACCCTACGCTAATGTACCCTCGTGTCTTTCTACTGTTTTTTTCCGTGTTTGCGCATCGGTATTCACTAAATAACCTCTAAAGATTCTATATACTTTTTCTATACAATCCAATAATCCGACACCCCCTGGTATTCAAAGTGCCGGATTAGTGACTCTTTTAGAATAGTGCCCGTCATTTACAAAATTTGGCTAATATATGTCTTTACAAACATAATTTAAAATATATATGTATATATATTTGTGGGCACCCTGCTGGGGTGTAAGGGGTGTCGAATAACATCATAAGACTTGAGACACCCAAGCCAACCTCACCTGCACGTGGTGCACCCTGCTGAATAATAAACGAGGCAATGGCGATAGCGGGATGGTAGGGTTTTACAGCCCGACTGGGTCGCAACCACCATGTATAGGGCGAAAAAGCCCGTCATAGTGATTCGCTTCTGCGGGTCGCGTTTCGGGATCAGCATGTGCATATCCAGCTTTTTGCAGGCCGGCATGAGAGCGGCAACCACCGATGGATAGTGTGTCACTTGGTGGTCGCCATTGTTTTTGGACTGTACTGTACTTACCATCAGGCACGGTGCAGTCATTTTGCCGTGCTACTATAAACACTATTTTTAAAAAATCAGAGGTATAATTTAGTATACTACATTCTTGATAGGTATATCAGAAAGCTCTATCATGCGAAATTAAAGAATTGATATTTTATTAAAAGATCTTAGAATCAAAATCATTCCCGCTAGTTTTACGTCTAGGCCTAGAATACTTCACGTATCACTAGATTTTATAACGAGTGATATGATAAATCACGTATCACGACAGTCACTTTCATCTAACGCGTGTTAAAGGATATCACAAGTGTTAAGGTAATATTACAATTGGCTCGCAAATGCTGTTGCCCGAAAAGAATCGATTTTAATTTTTATTCTAATAACAAGAACCTACCCTTTAATCAGATTGTAAACCAATGTTTTCTCTCGTTTGCTTTCCTTACAAAGACGGTTATATGTATGTTATTTATTTTTAACGTAGACTACTTAAAATAAATATTTTTATTATATTAATAACTGCCACCTGAGACTTCATGCACGTGGAAATGAACAAAAAAAAAACTATTCATCGGTTGTTTTCCGAACAGGTGGTAGTTTTGACGTTCATAAGCATCTTTTCAGGACCTAAATTGAGTAAAGTATTTCTTTGATTCTGAAAGACCAAGGGAAGGGATCTGTAACGTACCTTCTTTTTCTGTGTATTTGGGAGCTGGACGTTCCACCTCCAACAAATAGGACGTTCGCGAAGGCATACTCTCGCAGCGAATACGCATCGAGGCCGTATCTGTAAATAAGTTTTTATATGTGTGATTGAATTGAAATAAAAGCATTGACTTCACGACGGTAATGTTATGGACATATAGAAAAGTATTTATAATGAGTTGATGCAAAAACATCATGATTTATCGAAGAACACGCGATCTGTCAGATCCCATAACGAAATTATGAATACTAAAAAAAAGAATATGCTGTAAGCACGATTATAAACAACATTCATAAGAAATATTTTTTATCTTTATATTTATCAAAAAATAATAAATAGTAATGTAATAACAAGTATAGATTGGGGAAGAAATAATATTTTGTTGTATATTCTGTGCTAAAATATTATAAAAGCTATAAGGCATAATCAAATTATTATATAAATTAATAGATAATAAAAAAATAAGAGTTCATAAATATGGCGATATATTAAAAAACACATATAACGGCAATTAATTTTAATATAGTCTATAAATAATTATAAAACTTAACAAAGGTTTATGTGCATATAATAAAAAGCAAAATAAATTGTATGTACAAATTAACATATAGACATGCTATTCACACGCACAGAAATATTACGACATAAAAAAAAGAAATATTTTCTATAGCGCAACACTCTGCATCATTCACACTGGGCACTGAGCGTACAATCGATAAAGCCATAGACAAGAATTGCCAGAAGTAAAAAAAAATCACTGAATAAATTTCTCAAATTAAAGAAACTTTCTATACAATTCTGACAATTTATTACGAATTTATTACACGTCGTAACATACGATGCTTGTGTATAGTTTTGTTAGTGTTGTGCTGGGCATGCGAAATCCGAGGTATCGACCGTTAACGTGTAATTGTGTTGAAAAAAAAAACACCGATAAATGTCAAAAAATAGTTTTTTTTTAAACTGAAAACGAAAATACAGACTATAAAAATACATAGTTGACAGTCGCCCTCGTGTATATATATACATACTCTTTGTATGAGCCGGCGAGAGTTTAGACAACCTCGCGCCGGTGCTAGCGCGCCTTGACCATTGCATTTTCTTCGTTGAGATATCGTTTCCATTGATCGCTTTACACGACGAATACATAACAGCCTTCTCGACTATAACACGATCGAGCTCGTCGCCAGTCAGAGGCGCTGATCTAGTCCTCTCGTGTACTATCTTCAAAGGTTCTTGGTATAGTGGGCACCCGGTCGTCGGTAATGATACCGTTCTGTGGTGTTTTATGAGCCTCGGGTTTTCCGTTTTCGCTGTTAGTGTGTTAGTGATTACTTCGATTATTACAAATAAAAAATACATGAAAAAATTCGTTTAAATTTTTTTATACAAAACAGCAATTTCATTACTAATATTTATGGCAAGACTAGGTATACAGATTTTTTAATACAGGAACCTTCTCGGTCGTCCACAGAATACCTCCTAAATTATTATCACAATCTGATCAGTAGTTTCGGCATGTATAGAGGACAAACATACAAACATTGATTATTATATACAAAAGTAGAAGATTTATTACTTCATTGACACATCAACTACGCTACACATCACTATTAATATTCACATTTCATTTGAGATAACAAGTACGAGGGAAAAACAGTTTTCGCCATATTTTTGCCTTGAATAACGTTTACAATGTAATAAATAATATTTTTCACCAACAATAGACGAGCAAAACGCGCACAAGAACAAACGAAAACCCATCATGCAACTCAATAACTTCACTCCACGCAACCATCATAAAGCATCGATAGAGATAAACCCAACTTTAAAAAAACATGCTAAAATCCCTACACATCAAAATAACAAAGATCATATAATACATAACTTCCTACCGTTTTTTAAATTATATTAAAATATAATGAAAATATCACAAACATATCACGTATTAGCAGCCACATTATAAACTTAATATCATTAAATATTTGCATTATTTAACCTGCTGTTATTTATTAAAAAGCTAATAACAGAACTAATAATATTACTTATATAATAATATTGATTATACTTTCAAAAATTTATAAATAATATAAAATAATAGCGTTTATCACAAGCGTTACGAGACTCTCGGATTATTGTAATCACAGTTTAGTTATTTTAACAGCTAATATTATTTGTTATTTTTCACAGTTATATTATTCACTGATTATTGTTTCGTTACACAGATGACAGCGTAATCTTAATGATTAAAATTTCGTATTATTATTATTACTTCAACGTAAACATATCTTTATTTACTTGTTAAAATTTTATAAACTGGAATGATAATTAATTATATAAAAAAAAACTTGATTAAAATAACGTTGTATGATATTTTGAACAGTGTTACATAGATAACGACCGTCATCAGTGTAACGGAGGCAGTTGTAGGCGGTTAGGTGTCCTACCGTCAGCGGAAAGGGGAGCTATAGCTGCCGCCGAGTCGTCGATGGACGTCGTGGCGCCGTGGCACACGCACTGCCTAATGCACGAGCAGACGCAGAGCCCTTTGTCTGCAAACCACGCGCCATCTTTAACCCCTAATACCTACAAACTGTACTGCGGTTTTCGCACGCCGAACTGCTGCACTTAATTGCCAGTCCTACCTCTAGGCTTACCGAGTTAACACGTTCCGTGCCACGTGTAACACCGATGATACACGTTAGACTTGATCTTTAGGCCATGTGTTGTACTTCCCGTGGTACACGATTTGGTAACTATAGAAAACGAAAGATTTTTAAAATATTTTTTTTTTTTCAAAATATCAATTGGCCTGAAGGACATGTCATGGAAAAATGGCGTGACACGGAACGTGTTACCATCAAAGCTAAATCGCAACCTAACACCAGAAAATATTGTGAAACTCTTAACCGTATGAAATAAATTCGCTTACTTTAAAAATATACAAGGATAATGAAAAAACGAGACAACGAGACTAACATAATCTCCAACACGTAACTCGAATACAGGATAACAAGTTTGAATTTTTTTTTACATACAACATAAAATAATTACATAATTTGTATTACAATTTAAAACACAATTATTAACTACGAAAAGAGCATTCGTTTAGTGAATTGATAAATTTAAGTGAAGCCAAGATATATAAAATATAGTTATATCAATGATTTCTTATTATGTAATAATAACAAATATACATTACGCTAGCCTTTTCAAGTTAGTCGGGAACATAGCACAGCACCTTGAAATGCGGCTCGAAGGACCTTTTTGGGTCCAATATTACGCTATAGTTACGACGAACGAAAAGACTCTAAGGTGACCATATCGTGGTAGTAGATTATTTATTATTACAGCTTCAAGTTTGCAATGGAATACTTTTTTACTGTTATGTAGTTCTGTCACTCGCTTTTATATCTAATCTAAGTAAATAGTGTTCTGCGCCATATTTGTTGATTAGTATTTATTTTGCTTGTCACAGTGTCTCATGACTTTATGACCACCAGAGACACTGTTCAACTCATTCTATTTTATGCATATTGTGGAATTACTTGGGAGATTATAGTATCACAATTAGTTTAAATTGTAGCCCTATATTATACTAGAGGTAGGCCACATTTATTATGTTTTTAAAGTTTAAGCCATTAACTACATCTTAAGTAATCTGACTTCACTGCGTTTAAATTCACTACACGATAAGTTAGTCACAACTAATTACTTAAAATTTTCAAGCAAAATTCTAAACTACTCAGAGAATACATATATGTGCATATATAAACTAAGTGCAATATATACATATATATTTAGCTCAAAACAGAACTACTGTTAAAAATATCCCTTCTATTTTGTTGAATCGGCTACATTTTTTAGGCTAACCCGAAAATAGTTCCCGAAAACTTACCATTGCAGAGGCCGGAGAGTCCGCTACCGTTGGAGAAGGTCTGACGGCGCGGAGGTAACGCGTTCGTACCTTCATTTGTGTTCTTCGGAATCACGATGTGATCTCTCTCATGCTCGTTCTCTTTTGCACAGTTACGCATCGCGCTGGAGATAAAAACTCGATTAATATTAAAAAAAAATAGGATGTGTTGTAAAGAAAGAATATTTGTATTACAAGGAAACACTTTAATTGAAAAAAAAATACAACAAACTTCTAAAAAAACACGACCCAAAACTTCCCAAATTTCCCTTTCTCTTTAAATTTGTCATAAATATAATAATATGTTTGTATCATAAATCATTTTAATTATGTTCTAGATACTTCCATCCCTCGTTTCGAACGTCTATATAAAAACTAGCTACGAAAACTGATGACAGTTCTATTCTGGACGTCGTAGCTAGTATAAGGAGCGTCAAAGGCAAATAATCTACTAGAGGACTACATTCACAGTAAATGTAAGTGTTACCATAGATTACTGTGCAGATCGTTTTCTCTGTTTCTGATTAGTGTATGTAGTTTTGTTTATGTTTTTACGAATAAATTCCTATTACTAAATATACAGCAGGATCACAAAGTTAAAATATACTTACTGGTATATGGTGGAGTGCATACTCTGAGCTATGTTGGAATCATCTGAGAGCATCCAGAGCTCACCGGCACCTGTGGCTGTCTGCCGGCCGACCTCCATGTAGAAAAAACATTCCGAATCACCACACCTGGAATATCGAAAATAATTATAGATATTATAAGAACGTATATTGAGACACACTTTTTTAGACAAGAATTAATAGGATGGCAGAAATGTTGAAGCAGGAGTATTTGTTGACAGTCTTGACCAATATCCTTGTACAATTTACCAGGAAGCAAGGTCTCAAATATCTTAAGTCATCATTTAAACAAGCTACCTAGGAATATTAAATTGTATAATCCAACACTGGTACAGGACGTAAGTTTAATTTACATCTTTAATTGGAGAAGAGAGGAATGAAATCTAATCAAAAATACTTGATTAAGTTTAGGCTCTAAGAAGGCGCTTATGAACGTCAAAACTACCACCGGTTCGGAAAACAACCCAGTCATCGCGGAGAACCGACAAAAAACTCGATCGGGTACATCTTTTTAACATATATATTAGAAATAAATACATTATACGTTACAATTTTTAGGTGATGCACAAAGAGGAGTCAATTCCAGACATCACCGTCGTTCACATATTGATCCATTCTATAATAGCTTTTTGATACAAAAACCCGCTTGTCATGGCTCTTAAACTTACAGTTCAGTAAATCGATAATATGCATTGGGATTTTGTTGTAAAACCGAACACTATTACCTATAAAACGATTACTGGTTATACCAAGTCTGAAACATGAGACAGCCAGTTTGTTACAGTTTCTAGTATTTAGATCATGCCGGTCCTTTACAAAGGCTTTTACGGAAGATAAGTGAGTTTACCATTTAGGCGTATACAAATGTTTAAAGGTGACTTTTCAATAATATGTTAAACATCGTAACAAAGTATGTTTATGAAATCAACCAATAGAATTTAATATTTTAATTTACTTTAGTTATGCTGAAAGTGTTCAAGAAAGTTTTTACATTTTCACTGAAGCACGAGATGGGACCTAAAGTTCAGTGGAAATGGACATAGTTAAAGTATGATATGTATGTTACCAAATTACAAAAGGGTTAGTACATACAAGGTACAAGTTTTTTGGTCTTTAAACATAAATCATCGACATATAAAAACCTAAGGCACATAGCCTCGAATAAAATTAGCGCTCAAAACCGACCGTAAAAACTCCCCAATATACATACGTGGTTATAGTTATGCGATAAACTTATGATTTTGCAAATTCAACCTTACGTGGGTGATTTAAAATTGTTTTTACAAGGACGCGAGCGACGTGAGACTATTTGAAATGACTGCATAATCAACAATTATGCACTCAATTTTATGTGCCGGCTGTGATACATTAAATGGTGCATCTTGAGTTTTTGTATATCGATGTCGTAACTTATATCGTTAAATTTCGCCAGTAATTAAAATCTTGTTGTAAAATGTTCGAACTATGACCTCTATATTCTCCTTGGTCGTGTAACATTAAAAACGTAAATATCACTATAACTCAACGGTATCATAGATATAAAACATATACTAAAATACCTAGCTTTATGCACTAGCGCGTCACTTGTTTACCGTGTATTATGACGTCACAATATACCACAATAACACACACCGATTGAGGTTTTTCCCGATTAAACTTACGATAAATTTAAATTTTGTAACCGACATTAAAAGAAATGTACTACTTTTTAAAATGGATTACCCTTATAATTTATTTTGCACTATCCGTGCCCGCGACTTCGCCCGTGTGGAATTAATGCAAAAAAAAAACAGCGTCTAATTAAACCATCTGAATGCATATCTTAGATACTTGTAATCGCACTCTCGCGATACGGCGCGGTACTCAATACAAAAGTTTGCTGTACTTCAGACACTTGCTTATTTTTATATGATCTAAACGCAGGTCCTCGAAACTAATTTAAACGAATGAGTCGTTTGCTATTGACTTTTCAAGACAAGTAAATTGTTCTGATGGTCTCTTTCGGTAGTAAGTCTCACCGAATCGTTTTACTGTCACCTAATCTTCTATCAGAAACACTCATCCATTTATACCAGACCATTACCCAAAACCAACTTGTCTGTACTTTTGACTTTAAAAAAAATAAAAATATTGCAGGTGTCTATGAACAAATAATAAAATAAAATTTCTATCATTTTTGGAAATGTTTGTTATATCAAAAGCTAACTTATAACTTTAAAAAAAGAATCTTTGAATATACTGTACACTAGCAGTTGTCAGCGACTAAAAGGGACGGAACCCCCGAATACCCACGACCGGGTCCGCGATTAGCTCGTTCAAAAACAAACAAATCATCCAGCTTTATAATATTAGTCTGCATATGTAAATCAGCAATGGGAAAACAGTTAAGAACATCTCTCGCCTCTGTTTCTCAACCTATTTTCTTCATTCTTGTTTAGTAGCTACTGACGAGCTTTAGTGTTATCAATAAAGATTTGGAAAAAGTTTTTTTCCCCTGACGTTCGAAGTTCGACCACTGGGCGAGCACTCGTTAATTGTAATTTTGTAATTACTACTTAGCGCCTGCAATCGTTTATCGATTTTAAATTAGCACTGTTCATTTTATAATGCATTCTCGGCCTCGGCCCCTATGGAAAAGCGTAATGCCTCGAATAGCTTAAATAATACTATGAAATGATATCTGTAAGAACTTTGCACAGGAGCTCCTATAAAATTTAATTCATTAAGCAGGTTAAAAATAATACTAGCCTTGAAATATCGCCAACGGGTAATCCCTTCAGGAACATAGTACTGTATACTATTGACAAAATGCATAGCGTGAAGAATACTAAGTATATTATCCTCATCCATTAGTAGCATTAACTCTGACAATTAATTGATGAAATTAAAATCCCAGCTGTTCGCTGTATAGGAAATTTCAAATAATAAATATAACCAGGGCTTTCCTATAAGGGCACGTGGGGACACGCAGTGCCCTCACAGGGAATTTCGAATATCGAAAAATTGCCATAAAAGCTAAAAAAAATCTATCACATAAATACCCTGAGATTACGAATATATTGAATAAAACCATTTTCAATATACTCATGAAGCACCTTAAAAAACTATGAATCTCGTGATTTTCGTTGGATTTCGTTCTGAAAATTTTAGTCAAATATCTTACAATTATATACCACAAGAACCCAAAACGACAAGCTGTACGTTGTTGCATTTTATGACATACAAAAAATTATGGACTTTCGAAAATTAGCGTGCCCCCGAAAAAGAAGTGACAAAAAAGTCTGAATATAACTAATATAATAAACGACAATCGCAATGATATAACAACAAATCATCTATAACAGAGATATTATACACAACAGAAGTATAGTCCGCGTCAAACTTTTTGGCCGCTCTGAATATACCCTTTAAGTTCTCTATTAATGAAGAGATTAACACAAAACAAATTCAAAATATTATTATAGAAATTTTACATTTATTGACCTTTAAGTTTAAGTTGATACAATATATAACGTTTTTAATTAATTGTGATTCAAGTAGATAGTATATTATATTAGATTAGCAGGCCAGGCGGAAGTTGTCCTGTATTGATAATAAAAAACATAAAAAAATTCAACCGCAACGCCACCTACCGATTCCAATTGTGAATTTAAGCCATTCTATCGCAATGATATAACAACAGACCGGCTATAACAGAGATATTATACTCAACAGAAGTATAGTCCGCGTCAAACTTTGTGGCCGCTCTGAATATGCCCTTTAAGTTCTGTCTTACACATAGTGCAGTGAAGAGATTAATACAAAACAAATTCAAAATATTATTATAGGAATTTTATATTTATTGACCTTTAAGTTTAAGTTGATACAATATATAACATTTTTAATTAATTGTGATTCAAGTAGATAGTATATTATATTAGATTAGCAGGCCGGGCAGAAGGTGTCTTGCATTGATTCTAATTTAAAAAAATAAAAACATTCAACCGCAGCGCCACCTACCGGTTCCAATTGTGAATTTAAACCATTATCGGATCCACAGAAACACGCACACAAAATTTCATCAAAATCGGTCCAGCCGTTTAGGAGTTCAGTGACACACACACGTACAGAAGATATATAAAGCTACTTGTTGTCAGACTTACCAAAAAAATATATATATATAACAGTGCCATCTAGAGAGTGGATTGATAACCAAAAAATAGACGAGCCTTTTCCATACAAATCCGATTCTGAGAATGAATGAAAATAGCGTACTCGGATCCACAGGAAAACGCACACAAAATTTCATCAAAATCAGTCCAGCCGTTTAGGGGGAGTTCATTGACATACACACGTACAGAAGATATATAAAGATATTATAGTAGATAGTATATCACTTAAAATTCGATAGTTTTAATAAATATAGGATAATTATCGACTTTTGATATAGACCTTGATAATTATCAAAGGTATTGACAGTTGTCAACATGTATAATTATTTAAAGAGATCATTTGCTAAAAGAGATCCCGTAATAGATTTTTTATTTTAAATTTACATAATACAAATCTTCATCAACAAACACATGCATCTCTATTTCATTAAATAAATAAATAAAAAAGCCTGTTTATTCCTCTAACTGTTACAACACACAATGAATGTATCGTTATTTTTCGTGGACTCCCTTTGGAGTAAAGGCATATTTCATTACTGGAGGAAAAATTATTAAGCATATAACACTTATTTGTGTAATTTCTAAATTTTTTTGTTTTGGTCTGGATCGTCGTTTTTTTTAAATCTTCTCGAAATGACTATAAGTAGAAGGATTCGATATGCTAAATAATAAGTATATAACGTTATAATATATAATAAGTCGTGGTGTGATAAATAGTTGATTGATTAATTTTAATTCTTAACCATGTAATTATCACTCCATAATAATCCAGGTATAAATATTGTGATAATTATCAATGACAATTAATTATGAAGCGATAATAGATCTATGGATCTGACAACTGTTCTGTTGTTGACGTATTCGAACATTGCGTCAATGTTAAATAAGTGTCTTAAGCGCTCGCCTTAGTAGTCCGGTGAAGCTGTAAAGACCTTGCCAAGTCAATAGCGTAATAAGTTTGAGAAAAAAAGAAGAAATAGCATGGTGGTAGGGCTCTAAGCGTGCCTGGCTAGCTACCTTCATAAATTGAAAATTTGTCGCCAAACACCTGTTGGATCAATATGTGAACGACGGTGACGTCTGGAAATGATGCCCCTCTTTATGCATTCGCCAAAAACGAATGTAACCTATGTTTGTAAAAGTATGTATCATAAAAAGATAAACCAGATCAAGTTTCCTATCGGTTCTTCTCGGGTTGTTTTCTGAACCGGTGGTAGCTTTGACGTTCGTAAGCCCCTTCTCAGGGCCTAAATTATGTAAAATATTTTTAATTTACTTGTTACGTGTACTTACGTGTTTGTCATATATCAAACGCTAACACTTATTAAGTATTTTTTTTAAACACGTATAACTACCGGGATTTACCTTTTACTAAGTAATAAACTCTACGTGCGTCACGATAAACAAATACAGATAATATAAAAATCATGACAAATACCTCCTTATATTCTTGAGGGAGTATTCGACACGCTCGGGTATACCCAGGTCACTGATCACGTTGTTGTGGCTCTTGATCTTCACCAGAGACAGGGTCTTGTCCGTGAGGCACAGGTTGTAAAGGCCGTGGATGTTCTTCGATGCGCCGAGGCCTTTCTTTTGCACGTTCACCTGCCACACGTGCTCTGAAAATATGAAAAAATGTTTACTGCGCTATCCGGAATTCGTTGCGAGACGGTAGTTAACCCTGCCCCAAAAAAAATCTACAGAACAGATAGACAATTAATTGAAAATTTTCGAAAAAATCTTCGAGTCAGGATATGTAAATCGCGTTTTAAATATCAATTTAATAATTGGAAAATGGGAAGAAAATCAATAGTAGACAAGATATCCAACTATACATTTTAATATCAATCTGCGTATCTGCGTATTATAGTACGAAATAGATAATAAATCCAATCATTCAGTTGATGGACGCATGTTAAAAACTGAACACGATATTTATTTAAATTATTGAATCATTTTGAATTAGCCAATGAGAGCCGCCATGTTTAAAATTTGAATAGTATGTTCCAAGAGGCAAACTTGGGATTTTTAACTATTATCTTAAGTGTACGACATCGTAACTTCATCATCATTAGAATGGGCCAAAACATTTTTTTATTATTATTCTTCTTCTTTTCTTTAAAGCATTCAAGATGACGAAAAAAGTAATCGGGTAAAATTTGAGCTCTAAATATGAATACTGAGATGATTTTTTTTTTCTCGAACTGACTACGCTATTGACCTAGCAAGGTCTTAACAGCTTCACCGGACTACTGAGGCGAGCGATTTTGTTTGGGCTACTGAGAAAAGGTGGCTAATCGTGATTTATAGTTTTCTCATATAAACAACATGCAAAAAAAACGTTTTTATTTGGAATTTTAATGGATTCGAACGAATTATCGTCCGGTAAAATTGATAACATATACTTGTATGTAACTAAGCGAACTATAAAAAATATCTGACATGATGTCTCGCTTAGTCGACTCGTTTAAAAGTTATTCGAGGTGTAACCTGAAATGGTAAATGATTTTACAAGTTTACAACAATATTACGTTACAAAATAATTGCTCAAAAACAATTAAAACATATTTTTGAATTGAAAACTTCTTCGCGTTCACGGGTATTCTTTTGGCAAAAGATAGATTTATAATTTCGCGTCGCCATGCCAGTAAGCGTGACCGACGGTATTGCGCTTGCGCGGCTTGCGTCAGACTAAGGACACGTAGTATATACAAAGGCCATGTACATGTAATATTGATATTTTGAAGTTCATCATAGGTTTAATTCATTAATAAACTATATAAAATGTATTAATAGTATTTTATTAAGTAATTAATAATTTATTAACAGTAATTATTGCTCCGAGTGCCAATAGATGTGAAAACCTGACTATTGTTAATAATTTCAATTCACAAATTATGAAATTTAAATTATTCACAATATAATTAATTTTAAATTTTAAAAGAAAACACAGTTATTCTATTGTTTTGCGTTTACAGTTCCATCGGCAGTCCTCATGACTCTTGTTTTTTGACCCACCCTAATCATCATTTAATAACAAAACCGTAACCTACGCAGAATAAAAAAAAAACTTGTATAATGATGAAGAATATAAGAACAAATAAGATACATTTAAGCATACACATAAAGGGATGTCTCGCAATGCCCACTTAAAGCAATTTAAACTCAATCTCTCAATTGAAAAAATTCATTTCCTATACAGTAGGTATATTAGTAAAGATTACATATACATCCTAAGAAATGTGTGCATAACATTAAAAAAAATAATTAATTTCTCTAATTTTTTTTAAATATATTATAGGAAGCAAACGAACAGACGGGTCACCTGATGGTAAGTGATCACCGCCATCCATAGACACTAGCAACACCAGGGGAGTCACAAGTGCGTTGCCGGCCTTTCATAGAAGTATTACTATTACCATGAACGCAGTTAGATTAACTTAAACAAATTTATATATAATAACAATGTAAATGTAACGTGTCTTTACTTTTTAGATTTTTATTTAAAAAAAGTTGCAGCCATATTGAGATAAATAATAAAATACATTTCAATCATTTTTAGTATTGTCGATCAGTCTATTTGTATGAGCACTTTTTTTTTTTCGAACTGACTATGCTATTGACCTGGCAAGGTCTTTACAGCTTCACCGGACTTTTGTATGAGCACACACAGCTGCTAAACTACTGCGTTCATGATAAAACGTATATCATAAAGCATATCCTCCAGTAACATTTAGTCTTGATTTCACTAAAATCGGTTCACTCTATCAGAAGTTATTGTAATTTTAAAGGCGACGCGACACGAGAGGACATTATATAAGTTGTTGTCCGGTGAAGCTGTAAAGACCTTAATTGTAGTCCGGTGAAGCTGTTAAGACCTTACTAGGTTAATAGCGTAGTCAGTTAGAAAAAAAATAATGTAAAGACCTTAACAGGTCAATAGGAAAGTCAATTCCAGAAAAAAAAAATAGATAAGTTAATGGACTTAATATATTCGGATGACTTTATTAGTCACTATTTTTTTATGTTCCACGCGGAGGGAGTCGCGGGCACAGCTAGTTCTAAATCAAATAACATAAATACGAGAATGAGTTTGTTTGTCTGTTTATGTTCTTACATCGTAACCACTCAACCAATAATTATGAAAAAAAATTATAAATGCTGTCAGCGATATAGAAAAGAACATAGGATAATTTCATCCAGAAAAAAAAAAGGTTCGATCACGTGACTGATCCACGCAGCAGGATACCTCACATAGGCATTCACAGTTCGACTTTTCCCGATAACTCTGTCAGTTCTCGAGGCCATTAAATTTAAACTATTAACATTAGCCTACTTTTGGAACTGCGAGCAATAATCATATACATTTTTATACAATTTATTATGTAATCAAACATATTATGGGCTGCACAAATTCAATACAAACTATTAATATAACATGTACACAGGCCGCTACACTACGCGTCACTGGTCTGACGCAAACTAAATACGTCACGAGGATATCGACGTCATCAGTGACGCGAACCATAAGTGTTGTTACCCCTTGTCAAATATTTTCGTTTATTTTTCAGTTTTCACTTCTTGAATTTTAAAAACGATGTAGACAAAACCGCCAGTACCGCTTAGGTAATAAATTAATAGAAGGGACCCCGAGCACAAACAAACAACGCTAAACGCTTATTGACCGAGTCAGAGAGCTTATCGACGTAACGAGTACCGAGTTTGACGCAAGATAAAAAAAAAAAACAAGTTACGATTCACACGATTCCAAATAACAATAAATTACGTACACCACAGTTCTACGTAAAACGTATTACGACGTTATCTCTACTCGGTAATAAACAATCGGTAAACCCTAGCAAGGTATATCGAAAAGTAATAAAAGAAAATACTTTCTTAAGGTGACGTCCTTTTTCATCTATTTTCTTTGCTCCTCCACATACTCTAAAGCTTAGGGAGATGGCGGCAACCGTTAGATTCTCTAGAAGCTTCATTATCCGCATGCTAGCGTTGTGGAATGAGTTACCTGGTATAGTGTTCCCACAGGGTTATGACATGAGGCTCTTAAGAAAGGGATTGAAACACGCTCTTTAAAGTCGCCATCACAACAGTGTGTGCCCTTGGTGTTACAGTTGTCCATAGGCGAATGTAACCATTCAACATCAGATGGGATGTCTGCTTATCTGCTGCCCTTTGTTATAAAAAAAACAACACGCCCTCTCTAACTTTTTTTTCCAAACTTGTTTTCGCAAACAGATCATTTGGAATTGGCAATATAAAGGGAGAGAGGGGTGATCGCAATTTGTTACGACTCAGTACTCACTCCTTTGAGGTGTTGCATAACCATAATATTAAATCACCAAGATTTGTTAGTCCTGATACAGATGCAAGTCAGAGAGTCGTGGTTATTTCAAAGTCCGTTAAATGTCTTAAGATTAGCAATCACATGCATGACAAAATTAATGACCAATTTTATTGCAGACTCCTTCTCCATCAAGCCCAAAGATCAAATGGACATGTACGAAGATTATCACAAAGCATTATGTGCCCTAGTCTCTTCATGCTAAACCTGGAGCAATCTTGAAGCAAGTGTTCAAAGTTTTCAACAGATGTGTTGCACACGCCCTCTAACTGCCTCGCAAAAACAAACCAATAGCAGAAATCGCTAATACCGATTTCAAAATGGCCAATTAAAATTACGTTGCTTTTTTGTTTTGTTTTTTTGCAATCAATCTTCCAGATTATTATTGCCATTGTCGAATAGTATATTACAAGTGTCCTGCGATAAATTCAATATTCTGACAAGATGGTGGCCCATTAGAACTTTCCAGAAAGTTTTTTTGATATCTCATAATTCACATTTGATATCATTATTTTTAATCCACTTCATGTGAGTACATTATAGAATATTACAATATATATGCGGCGAATAACCAAAGTGTATGATGAGTAAAAAAATCAAAATCACTACAATCAAAAATGACCATGAACAATATCTCGTGTCATGTAGTTTAACTGTACTACATGTCACCTTAACTATATATTGAGGATACGTAATCCTGAACATAGTTCTTTAGTCTTTCATGCTCGCTCGTACGTTCAGAAAATGTATCAAGTCATTATGGGATACTCTTAGCATTCCTTGGGATTAGTTAAATATCTTTTCAGTGCCTTGGACACGTTGCGGAGACGAGTAGAGTTTGCAAACTTGGTCAGCAAAAGTAAGCAGTGCTCTTATTCCCCCCGCCACCTTTACATAACATCCATATAAGTATTTTTTAGTCTGTTTTTGTTTCCTTATAGATTCCTGAGCAGCAGTTAACAAATCTAGAAATTAGGTACTTATAGTCTATAGCGGAATTAACGTGGTTATTAAAGTGGTTCGCTGCTAGGTAGTAGCCCAGTTGATAAGACCGCGTGCCTTACATATCAGACCTACACACATGTAGATCCCCTAATCCCCCATGTCATCAAAAATAAGCAAGTCGATCAAACCCCCTTGCCCCCCCCCCTTAGTGCTTACGTAATACTTGAAAGGGCCCTATATTATTTCAGTAAATTCATTCGTAAAACGTCCAACTGTTTAAGAATTACGAACTAATACTTATGCAGCATGTCATCACAAAACATCGATGTATCTGTAATCACTGTTGTCTTTTGAAGTACCTACCTACTGTCAAAAATATAAATTCAAACTGAACACATAACCTACCACATATATGACCGTGAGGGTATAAACATATAAAATTCCCCGTCGATTAACTTAACATGTGTACGTTATTAGTTTTATTAAGATTTATTATTATGGGGCCCCCAATGTTTACACGAAGGATGCCGATCGTAGTGAGGGAAGGACAATGACATGCCCGCTTACCTTGAACGGCGACAGCACGTACATTTCCACGTGTTCTAAATATTGTTTTTCGCGAGGTTTGCGACCTCTGTTACCAAAAAAAAAAACGAGGGAGTCATAAGGACTACCGACAGAAATGACAACTATAAAGAATGAAATAAATGTGTTCTCTTTTGGATTTTCATAGTAATTATAGTGTGAATGAAATATTTGAATACATTTTTGGAAAGTCTATTAATCAATTAAACATACGATGAGCTGCAAAATATTAAGCAAGCGCAATACGTCCGGTCATGCATACGTAGCATGTCATAACGCGAAATTATAAATTAGTCTCCTGCCAAAAATACTACGAATCGCGCCAAAAGCTTTCACTTCAAAAAAATCCCATGCTCTTAATGTTCTGCAAGTCTAGATTCGTGTAATATTATGCTACATATACTAGCTATGCACACGGCTCCAGACGCGTTTATTATTATTAGTTGTAATTAATCATTGAGTTATGGTAAAATGGATAACTTAAAAATGGTATTCATAAAAAATGAACATTTCAATGTGAAAATTTTCATGCCGATCAATCAAACATTGTTGCAATTTATGAACGTTTTAACAGGTTTTTATATCATATAAATCGGTTTTTTAATTTTAAAATTCCAGTATAAAGTTTATTCAGCTTAGATTGTAAGCGCTGTTAATTAAAATTGAAATATGTAATAGAACTTATCCCGCTGTTAATTCTTTTTACCAAATATTGTGTTCTTTAACAATCATCATTACATAGTATAAAACAAAGTCCCCTATCGCGTCTGTCTGTTCGCGATAAACTCAAAAACTACCGAACGGATTTTCAAGCGGTTTTCATCAGTGGATAAAGTGATTCATGAGGAACGTTTTGGTATATAATTTGTCAAGGATTTTTTTATAATCAGAGCGGGACAACATCTGCCGGGCCCGCTAGTAGATCTATATAATTAGTAGTGGAGCGAGCTGCGAGCTTTTGCAGTATTAAAAAAACGGACAAGTATTTTTTTCAGTTACCATCGACGAGTCTAATTCTTCATTTATAAGTTTAGATTCGTCATACTTTGCGATCCTTACGTCTACTAATCTACAATATCTATGTACTTTTTGGGAAATCAGTAATATTGAAACTTAAAACTAATGAATTATGGTTCAATTTCGACCGCTGATCACTAGTTGATATAAAAAACCAATCACCTATTCATCAAATATTCATGGAAGAAAATATTGGAACACTGATAGATTTCTCAGAATTTTTTCAATAAACTTTTTATCTACATATTTTTGTTGCTGTAAAGCAAAGTTTAACTGTCTTTCTATAACAAAAATGTTCTTATCTGTTTGTTCGGCGTACAGTCCGCGACAAAGACTTTGACCGCTTTAATCATAGTTTTAAGTTAGACCTTGTGCATAGTACAGTCAAGATTTACAATACAATACAATACAAAATTGGACCCAGTAGGTGGAGCTGTGGTTGACTTTTAGGATTTTTTTTATTATCAAGTCAGGACAACGTCCACCGGGCCCACTAGTATTATTATAGGAATTTAAAATCGGTATTTATTCATCCTTAATTTATTATGTAGAATATAATAGGTTTTTCATTAATTATGATTTATATAGATATTTGCCTATTATATTATTTGACAGTATAACGTGCACGTTTCCACCGGGCCCACTAGTATTATTATAGGAATTTAATATTGGTATTTATTCATCCTTAATTTATTATGTAGAATATAATAGATATTTGCCTATTATATTATTTGACAGCATAACGTGCACGTTGCTACTTTCAGTAGATTTTATATATGAAATGAAAATATGGCTCCGATTGTGTAGTCTTGTAAACGCTTTAACGGCTAATTTACGAAAACCTGTTTATTTGAATTGAACGGACGTAATATGTCGGCTGTATGTATACATACATATAGAATAATTGTAAATTATTGAACACATAAAAATGAACATACAATAAAAATAATTATTAGGGTAATAAAATAAACGTAAAAACTACGAAAAGTTAGACACGGACTGTAGTTCGTGCAACTTTGGTCGCGGTATTCACAGAGTACGTTATATAAATAGAGGTCGCACTCGTTCTTTCCAATCAGCGCCTCTATAATACGAGTTTCGAACTAATATCTGTTGGTTATAAATGTACCTTTATAGCTATGTGTGTATGCACACAGCGGTATTGCGTAAATCGTATACAAGTTTTTGATCATTTTTATTTGTAATGAATATATTGATCTTAAGGCAAATCTAAATCCAAGTACGTATATGCACTGAGTCAATGTTTATAAGTAAATCCGGAGATAGATAAAATTGTTTGTGGGAGGCAAGAAAATTTAAGGAAGCACACTCTCGTAACAGATATGTAAACAAAGTGAACGAAAACAAATATTTGAAAGTTGTCAGTTTAAAATGTCAAAATTTATTGTCGTCCACCATTTTTTTGTTGTCAGACTTGCCAAAAAATATATATAACAGTGCCATCTAGAGAGTGGATTGATAACCAAAAATAGACGAGCCTTTTCCATACAAATCCGATTCTGAGAAGTGAAAATAGCGTGGCGGTATTTGCAATCCAGCAATCGTCATAAACAGTAGCTTTACTATTATATTTTTTATTTACTTAGCATCATGTGGTCAATAATCATTTTGTGCGTATATTTGTAGTAACAAAAACCTGAAAGCAGCTTTACCAGCTGTAACTCAATACATTAAATCGAAACCATTTATTATATATATATAATAAAAAAAGAAGTATGAGAAATAATATCCGCACACGATAAGAGATGGCGTTGTTCGATATATGTATAGATTATAACCATGTAGTTTTCGGCGGGAACTTAATCTATCATATAGTGATTTATATTTTAATGCAGTGATAATTAACCATATATTGTGTAATATTGGAAGCATTTTGAGTGACAAACTTTGGTTATTGTGCATAAGTGAAATTCTATGAAACAATAACAGGAAACATAAACTTGGTGTTGACATAAAACTCACTAGGAAATTTTGGCAATGGTGCCCCACCATTTTGCAAGAGCGTTGAATTGAACTTTAGAAAAATATACTACCCACATGATATTAGCAGAATTCTGTATAGACATACAATTTTTTTTAAATACGAAGACATGTTGTTTTCTTCTTTAGCTTAAACTTATAGGTACCTATATATTTAAGATAATATTAATAAAATATTATATTCAAGTCAAATTTTAAAATGTAGATGAACCCATTTACTGTTTACGAATTTAAATATATCACTTCAGTCGAATCACTAATTGAGAACTTTTTTACTCTGTAGAGATTTCAATTTATCACAATAATCATTATAAAAATAACTGCAGTATTAAGTTTTTGGCGGGATCTTAGAATGTTATGTAGTGGATTTTATATTAGGTCTTTACCTAAGAAATTGCCGTTTTGTATGAAAAAATTTAAACGAATTATTTTCATATATTTTTTATTTGTATAAATCGAAATAATCACCCATGCAATCAATGCATCTTTGCCAACGCAGTGGCAGTTTATTGATGCCCTCTTTAAAGAAATCAGCTGGACGGGAGGCAACAAATTCTTCAAAGGCATTTTGTACTGCTTCTCGGGTATTGAATTTTTTTCCCGTTAAGGAGTTATCCCAATTCTGAAAAAAGTAGTAGTCTGTAGGCGCAAGGTCTGGTGAGTAGGGCGGATGACGGAGAACTTCCAATCCCAGTTCTTGCAACTTGGAGACCGTCTGCTGTGCAGTATGAGGTCGCGCGTTGTGCAGGACCAGCGGAGACGAGCGATTGACCAATGCTGGTTGGAGATGTGCCAGCTTCTCCATCATTGTGTTCAGTTCTTCACAGTACACATCTGCAGTAATGCTAACCTCGTTTGGTAAGAAGCTGTGATGAATTACACCGGCGCTAGACCACCAAACAGTGACCATCACTTTTCTAGGGGTAAGTTTTCGTTTAGGGCATTGTTTAAGTGCTGAACCAGGATCTAACCAACTTGCTGAGTGCTTGCGGTTATCAAACAGAACCCATTTTTCATCGCAGTTAACAATGCGGTTCAAAATTCCTTCATTTGTGTGTATGTTGAACAGTCCAAGGCACGTCTCGACGCGTACTTCGCGCTGGCGATCATTGAGTTCGTGGGGCACCCATTTGTCAAGCTTTTTTACCTTGTCAATTTGACGCAAATGGACCAATATTGTTTTGACGCTAACGCCGAAAGCTGCTGCTAATTCAGCCATAGATTGTGTATCATCAGCTTCCACAATCGCCTTTAATTCGTCATTGTCGACCAAAGTCTTCGGACGACCGCGAGGTTCATTTTTCAGGTCGAAATTCCCAGAACGGAAGCGAGCAAACCAATAACAGGTGGTGCGTTGGTTTGTAGTGTTAGCTCCGTAAACGTCGTTGATGTTGCGTGCCGCTTGTGCCGCGTTGCTGCCACGACGGTACTCATATTCCATAATTATTCGAATTTTTAACGTATCCATGATGACAAAAAAGATTGAAATGCGATGAAAATGTAACACTAATCAATAAACAAATGACTACTTTTGGAAAAAGAATTCCATGTTTATAAAATAAAATAAATTTGAAATTAGAATTCTTAGCCAAACAAAAATTATTTTGATTTGAAATGGCCAGTACCGCAGAACGGCAATTTCATAGGTAAAGACCTATTATTTTGTTTATAACCTTGTGTTATTTGACTCTATATTTTGTAATAATGGTGGTGTTTTATATAATATAGGTTGATTATTATGCAGAAGTGGATGGGAAATAATAAAAAATCCCTGAAGGTTCTAACAAGCAGGCCACCATCTTGTTAGAACATTGAAACGATCACAAGACATTTGTAATATTATTACCTACTCTACAATGGCAGTAATAATCTACTAGAAGATTGCCAACACTAAAAGTAAAAAAAAACTGCGGTGTTAACGCAGACAGAACCGTATGTAATTTTTAGTATTATAAAAAAGTTCGCGACTCTTGGAACTTTAACAGCATATCTAATCAGTTTATTTATTTAACGCCGCCGGTGAATTACCTTCCGTTCATGTCTCGATCAGGTAGAGGCCCTTCCATAAATTACGTCACGCACACAGGGGTTCAGTGATCTGTGACAAGTCGCAAATATAAAAATATCTAACAGTCAGCGTTACGTAAAAACGCACGTGGGAGCCTATGTAAAATGAAAATTATTTCCCCTTGTCGTTTTAAGGCTTGGGTTTGTTCTCAATTTCACACGATGTTATGCCATTGATCGTGTATGGCTCAAGGGTAGCGTGCTCGGACACCTAGTTAATTGACATAGTTTGGAATACCGCAATAAACCTGAGTTTTCGATGACGGAAAACATGGTAATGATATATGATTTTTCCTAAAGCCTGCTTGACTAACTACTAGTCTCAAGTAGACAAATCTGTGACGAGGAACCCATAAGTGTATTCCAGGAACTGACTTCCGAGCCAGTGTTTCTCTATCTTAACCGTGTTACCATCTCACATACTTATATTAGATGAGATTATAGTCAAATATTAAAACCTATAAAATAAAGAAAAAAAGGTATCAATCTCAAACTAGCAAGAAAAGTGCCACTCGAGTATGGCTGCTAGAACACAACTTTAGGTTTGTGGCAAATTATTCCCATTGCAAAAATGTTAATCAGTGAGGTGAGAACTAGAAATTCCACAATAATACAGTTTATAATATTTTACTTTACCAAAAATTTTGTACACACAGACACAGACCTACCATTTTATACCACAAACCCACAATTCTTACAAATGTTGTAGTAGCCACTGTGGCTTAAAAAGGTTCACAAACACTATTATGTGGATAAAAATTAAAGACTTCTATAAAACCTGGTACATTTTCGATATATTGATTTGAAGGTAAACTCAAAAACAAAACAGAGTTAATCATTCATCAATTTCTAACAATGGCACATGTTATGTTAGCTTATGATGTCATTATGCATAAATCCATATATTTATAACCTTAATTCTGCTTATTGAATATGATTCAGAGGTAATATTTAATAAACAAAACAAAACATATAACAGGATGTTGATACACTTTTTGCATATTAAATCATACAATTAATTAATATATAATTTTAATTTGATTTTTAAAATAAAATATTATACTAAATATTAAACTGAGGTCATAAATATAAACACATTTATATCAATTTATGTTTGTTTTTTAGTGAGATATATAAAGAGTTGCCTGAAGAGGAAATATTAATCTGCCTGTAAATATTAATTACACAAAGTAATCTACACTCTAAAGATGACATTATATAATATAAAATTTAGCATATTTCGAAAGAATGATGTGTAGAATATTTAAATTATCTTGGTAATGAATATATATTTTTTTAATGTCTTTAATTTGTTTTTAATTTGTCTTAAAAATTGTTTATTATTGGAAGAGATTTACTACAAATAAATTTAAAAATGTAAAATGCACTCACGGACACATGATTTATCAGAAATTTCAAGTGATGTTTAAAGTTAACTCTCAGGCTATAAAAATAATCAATTATATTTACAATGTATGAAATTGTATAAATACAAACTTTACTAGTTTAGTCTATGTTAAAGTTATGCGTCCATATTAACTAATTAACTCATGCTTTTCTATATCCTGTTATACTTGTATAATCCTTGTACCAACTTTAACTACCACTGTCAAAATTTATCATTAATGCCCATCCTCATATGGACAAACGTTATTATATGTAGGTTCAATAATACAGTGATAACTATTCCATCGTCAAATCAAATGACATCTTATTTTTATGTATAAATTATATTCTATACAAGTTCTTCTGAAGTTAGATAAAGTAACAACCAAAGAAAATAACTCATTGTAATTAGATGAATGGTGATGTCTGAGAACACTACCTAAGTTTTAGAATGACCTATCACATAAACAACATTACATTGAAGAGGAAACCAATACAAAGTGATATTAGTGTAAGTAAAACTGTGAATACAAATCAAAACATTATAAGTACCTAATATTAAAAAAAAACATAATAAAGAAAACTTCAAATTTCTTCTTTCTATTTTAGCAACTAATTCTTATTATTGAATACTAGTACTACCATTGCCAAATAGGTTGGTTGGTTGCCCTTTATGAGAACAACCCAGGAAATTATTGTGCAATCTCGCAATTCATATTTTATGTTATTATATTCCATTGAATTCACTTGTGCAACTGTATAACGCAAGCTGCTACAAATAAACTATCTATAAAATAGCTAAACAATGCTAGATCAAGAATAAAAAAACATAATCCTAACAGAATAGAATCCCTCCAAAATCTCCAACTACAAACACAGATGATTTATCAAAACAAGTTATAAATATCTACTCAAAATTACTTCTACAAAATACCAATTGGTGAATGCTTGATTGTTTTACTATTATACATAATTATGTGTCCTTGATATTTAATATCAGACAGCGACTACTTTTATCATTTATCAAGGTGCAAAATAATTTGGAACTTGGTTTCCCTTACTTTTAAGTTTTGTATAAACCAAAAAACTAAAAGAGGATGTATGACTACTTCACTGTAAATACATCATGAGCTTAGTTCTGTATGTTTATTAAGATTTTTTTCCTGCTAAACGTTAAATAACTATTATCAGTAACAAACATTGCAATAATTATAAATATTTAGAATTTAGGTGATAAAATAGTATTCACAAAAAAAAAATTGCCTATGGGTATTAGGTTTCTAAGGCCACATGGCGTTATAATATACTGTTATTCACAAACCTACTTTCTTTTTGAATTAAATTTATATTTTATTTTATCTAAATCATTAACTGTAGTTAGCTTATGCTACTTGATTACACACAATATAATCATATAAGGAACTGTATGCACTAATCCCCCTATTAAAAACAGGACACTATATACTTTTTATTTTTGCAAAAGTAGACAAAAAAGGTTTTACTCACGTATTGGATGCAGCAACTCCTCACTGGTGTCATCAGAACGATGCTGCTTCAAAATAGCAGTCAACCAGGCATGCAGATCCTGTTCATTTTCAGCAACGATGCAGAACTGCTCTTCCCTAGTAAACAAAGCGATCACGTGCTTCTGTTTCAAATCCAACCTTCTCATTATATTGAAACAACTTTTCAACGTGAGCACGCGACGCGGCGACGCACCCGCCTTGAACTTCTTCTCAGATTCATAATATTCTAGTCTCGCCGAACAATCAGGTGTCTCCGCACGGAGTACGAAGAACTTCTTCTTCATCGTCTTTAGTTTACGCAGATGGCCCTGACGCACCACGGCGCCCGTGCCAGCTCCAACGGTAGACATCACTCAAACATCCCACTGGGCTACACACACGACCACATGCTAAACGATAACCTTGAAGTTGTTTACACTCGAAGATACAAAACCTCGAGTTCCGAGTAGTAAAGCGCGCCCTCACTAAAAATACGCAGCACCTTCACCATATAATGCGTAAATAGTAACTAGTGTTGACAAATGCACATCTTAGTCGTCCCTCCCGCGCACATCCCATACGCCAAATTACACGGTACGTCGCAGGAAATATCACAACACATTAAAATTTAATCGTCGCGAAATGGTCAAAATACATCAACAACAAACACAGTTCGAAGTGTTCGATTGACGATCCGTAATTTGGTACGCTCGCTGTACACTCGGTCATTCAAGACACTTGAGTTTAGAAAGAGATAAAATCATTCATAGTAAACGTAATCCGCACCGCACGCCCTTCCGCAGGTACGCAGGGCATGGAAGTCATGCCGTCTTCATGCTGCGACGCATCAAAACATAACATTTCACACGTTATCAAACACTACCGTTTTATTTTGGTTCATTAAGAATTAGTAAAGAATATGAATAGGTTATTGTTTATATGTTTTAAATCAATCGAAATATGAAAAAATAATGTATTTGCGACCCGTTTTTTATTGGCTCTCGACTATTGCGTGTCATTTATTTGTACGGCGAAATAGTACTCTGTCTGTCTATGTATACTCAATGTTATCGGTATATATTTTTCGCGTAAAGTATGACCAATCGTAGCGCGCGTAGAACTAACAAGTCGTATATCTTCAAATAGGTTCTATATTGTATTTTAAGTTTAGCCAATCATAAAACACTGTTACAACGTCTGGGATCGATTATATGGAACTATATATGACTGGTTATATAGCAATTTTAATGTACACGGCGCGATTTCTTGGTTGTCACTTTAAGTATTCTAAAGAAACTGCGTAATGTATAGTGCATATTAAGTAGTTCACAAAAACCACATAAGTGTTCCAAATTCCTTTTTATATATTTAAAGCATAAGCATGTTAATGTAAATCCTTTCAAAATTTAATAAACACTTTCGAGAGTTTCTATTGTATTTGTTTTCTAAAAAGTCAGAATTTTATAACATAAAAATAGTGAATAAGATAAAACATACGAACTGCATCGCGTCAATATTATTTGTAAGTTTTGGTGAATATTTCATCACATGTAGTATAAGAGGGGCGAATTATCTTCACTAATATTATAAATGCGAATAGCTCTGTCTGCCTGTCGCGCTTTCACGTCAAAACTACCGTACCGATTTAAATAAAATGTGGTACACAGATAATCTAGAGCCTGAGAAAGGAAACTTTTTAATGTGAAAAAAGGTTTTAGTGGGTTGAAGGGTCGGGGGGGAGGGTGGGGGACGAAAAGTTGTATGGAAGTATCGTCATTTTTAGAGTTAAAAGCTTGAAATTTATTTTTTAAGCTGTTGAATCGATATAAATAAATATGTTTGTGAAAGTTTCACCCTTAGGGGTGTAAAATAATAATAGGAAATAGGGAATGAAAGTTTGTATGGAACTTTTGTTTGTACGGTTCCGCTCCGATTGAAAAATATAGTTCAGTGTTAGATAGCTCATTTATCGAGAAAGGCTATATATGATCACGTTAAGACGAATAGGAGTGGAAAAACAATGAAGAATGTTATAAAATCGTTTTTTGAAGTGAAACTTCTTTAGAATCGTTGTGATTTCAAACCGGATGCAACGGAAAAACAACAGGTAAGAGACACAAATACGAAAATTAGTGAGGCAGAGCGAGAGAGTAAATGTCGGTGTGTATGTATGTATATTGCACACTATTTGATACTTGCTTGTATTTGAGCATTTAACGTGTGTTAGTATATGTGAAAAGTACGTGAGCTAATACTACTGTACACTGTATGCGGCTGCGTATTACAGCTTTTTAGTAAGAAGTCAGCGGGGTGTGTTATTATTTAATAGTGTTTGTGAGTATTTTTATATCTTGTTTTCCTAAATAATAAATTCATTTATAAACAAATAAACTTTGTAATTATCCTACCTTTGTTATATATATTCATTTCATTCTTTCATCGATTTACTGAAGTTTCACTTCTATCGTGTGTGAATCGCACATACACCTTTTTTTCCTTTTGAGAGCTGCCGCTGCGTATTAGTTAGTCCAAAGTCATTATCCCATGTGGACGAAGCCGTGAGCAGAAGCTAGTTATAGTATAAAGCACATGAATTATATGAGAGGCAGATGTATAGATCGCAACTTGGCACAGAAATTTATATTTATTACAGGATAATTTTTCAATTGATGACATCGATGTATGTTTAAATACACAATAAAAAGTAACATGAATACAAAGGTGGAACATAAGTAAACCCGAAATTTAATTTATTCCGATATTTATAAAATATCGTTTCTCAAAACTTCTTTAGATAATATCGCATTTTATTTACTACTAGCTGACCCACGGCCACTTCGTAGGGAGGTAAAAACTACTTTTTGTGAATTAAATATAAAAGTTAAACATATGCTGTCACTGACTTTTTTGTAACTATTTTTGTAGCATTATCAAGCTCTACAACTGTTCTATGAAACCCAATCATATATCTCTCATCGTTAAGGCAACGTTCGTAAGAAACGTTTTCGTTCGATCGTTTTTTCTCCGACTTACTTTGCAAATCCGACTACCACAAAAAATACATTTTTCGGCTTAATATATAGCCATCGTGTGTGAATCGCACATACACCTTTTTTTCCTTTTGAGAGCTGCCGCTGCGTATTAGTTAGTCCAAAGTCATTATCCCATGTGGACGAAGCCGTGAGCAGAAGCTAGTTATAGTATAAAGCACATGAATTATATGAGAGGCAGATGTATAGATCGCAACTTGGCACAGAAATTTATATTTATTACAGGATAATTTTTCAATTGATGACATCGATGTATGTTTAAATACACAATAAAAAGTAACATGAATACAAAGGTGGAACATAAGTAAACCCGAAATTTAATTTATTCCGATATTTATAAAATATCGTTTCTCAAAACTTCTTTAGATAATATCGCATTTTATTTACTACTAGCTGACCCACGGCCACTTCGTAGGGAGGTAAAAACTACTTTTTGTGAATTAAATATAAAAGTTAAACATATGCTGTCACTGACTTTTTTGTAACTATTTTTGTAGCATTATCAAGCTCTACAACTGTTCTATGAAACCCAATCATATATCTCTCATCGTTAAGGCAACGTTCGTAAGAAACGTTTTCGTTCGATCGTTTTTTCTCCGACTTACTTTGCAAATCCGACTACCACAAAAAATACATTTTTCGGCTTAATATATAGCCTATGACACCCAAAAATAATGTGACTTTTATTGGTAAAAGAATTTTCAAAATCGGTTTAGCAGATCCAGATATTATCCCCTACAACATCATAAACTCACAAACTTTACGTCTTTATAATATTAGTATAGATAAACACGTATGCACATTGTGCCTCCGATGAAAGAATTTTTGGGAGCATGTTCATATAATATATACCTATGTGAATTCAAAGACTGACTTTGCAACCGAAACTTTTAATAATGAACTTGTCTGTGGAGGATAAATATATATCCTTTTATGTGTGACATCGAATATGCTGTTTGTTTTCCAAAAAGGGCCAGAGACATTATAAATGACCAGCAAGCTATAGAATCAACGATAGATCCTGACCCATAGCATTTCTAGAGAATTCGCAAAGTCAAACAATGCTTTCTGCTCATTCAAAATTTTATGTTTCATGTCCGTTGTCCACAATGTTCCTCAAAAGAAATAATTTAGAAACTTTTTTTCCGAATTAACTGTACGTTCTTAGCCTTACGAGCTAAGGCGCTCAGCCGTATGGCAACAAGCTTACGAACGCAGAAGTGACTGAACCTTAGTTTGGGCTATTGCCTTGAATGCGATGTCGCGAGATCATCGAAGCTAATCAAGCTAATTATAGTAATCATAAATATTTGCATTAGTGAGACGCATATGTACCAGCATATGTGCCTCATTAACGTGTACATGTATTTCAAATTTGGTTATTTCGCTAGAACTAATTAATCAGAATCGAAAAATATAGGAGAAGAACATAAAACTACTTACAGTATATGTGTATCTACGGTGTGTGTGTGTACACATGTGTAAAGTGCAGTTGTGATGTGTGTGAAAACTAATGAGTGCATTGTTATTGCATCGCGCTAGAAGTGTACTCGAGGCTTCCACTCCGGGGTTCAGACCTAGGCTTGTGACACCGTCAAGGGAGGGCCGCGGCGAGTGTACGTGTGCGAATTCGCCGCCAAACCACTGCGACGTGATCTGTGGTTACGTGGACGTTCTATTTGAATTGAGAACGCTAAATCTGGAGCAGTATACGTTCTGCTCTTCCGGTATCACCTGACCGGACGACGGTACCCGCTCTCTGGTTTCCCTGTTGGAGGGGTGGCCTCTCCCATAGTTGACGCAAGTTGGCGGTTCTTTTAATGGGTGGTCGCATTGGTGCTCGAAATACGGTCCTTCACACCGCTCGCAGATGAGTGGGCAGTGTCAGTTGCGGGAAGAGTGCCGGAACTGCTGGCACCGGTGGTATTATGCCAGGCCCCTCCTCCATACCTCTATCCTTATCTCGTCCATAAGGAAAAGTTCGATGATCTCACAAATTGCCGGAATGGTGTCTGGTTTCCTCTTTAGGGTACAGAAGAAGATGCTCCCGGGTCTTCCTCTCCTTCCTTTTATTTCATTACATGCTCCGGGTGCAGCCTCTTTTCCCGGAGAGTCTCCGTGATTTCGTGTGGGGGGGAGGGGTTCCTTCAGGCAGGCCGTGTATCGCGACCTTGAGGCTGCGTTCGGCAGGGAGTCAGTAGGAAAACCAATTCACTCCTTCGTCTCGCTCTAACTTTGCGAGGTGATCTGTTACTACTCAGTGTTCCAAGATTTCCATTGGGATGAACCGGATTTTATCTCCGAACGGTCGTGCGTTCGATGCACTTCCCAACTTCTCGCCCAATGGCTTGAAGTATTCTGTCCATCTAGGCAGGCTCTTGACGACGATCGGAGGAAAGCGCTTCAGAGGTGTCAAATACTTTGGTTCGTGGCTTAGTCCGGATGGCAGCGCTAGCGTTACTCGACGCTGATTGGTCGGTTGGCCTCTGTCATGGCGCTACAGTCGCGGCGAAAGAGGTTTGTACGGATGCAACTTCCTTCGACGTAGATGGCACTGCTTGTTTGGCGATGCAGATGGCTTAAGCGGCCACTCGTGATGTGCCCGTTACCCGTAGGCGCGGGTACGGGCATCTGCGCTGCTAGGCGCTCGATAGCGATAACGCGCGACGTTTGTTGTTACGCGGGTTCATTTGCTCGCATCTACTTGAGCTCAGGCGTCTTGGCGTCCGGAGAAATCGACTGTGACGATGGTGATGGCATGGGTGTCGCGGAAGCCTCGGGCTCGGATTCGCCGCGTTTGCGGCACAGCTCGACCAAACGAACTTAAATGATCATCCGGGGTCTACCGAGAGTACCGCAGGTGTTTGAGTGAGTGAGTCAGTGAGAATATGACTCTCATACGCTTCTGTCAATGTTGACGCTCCACTGGACAACCTCTGTCGCGCATCTATGCGCTGTATATGAGGAGTAGGCACAGTAGTGCGGAGTCCAGTGTGATTAGCGGTAGTCTTCGTTCGAGTTCCGGCGATGTCCGTTGGCGTGCTTGTGGTAGTTCGTCTCGATGACGTAGTGGCAGTTTATTGGCCCTGAAAAGAACCTTTTTTAGTTACCCCACTCGCCGTTGCCGGGGTGGAAAAAGGAGCGCTGTTGAGGCACTTCGTGGTGCAGAACGGCGGCAGGTCGCGTAAATCGGAGCTTTGCGGTCGTCCTCGCGCTCTTATGATGACGGAGCAAATCCTTTTTTGTTTTGAACCAAGCAGGCATATTTATATAAGGCTATAACAGAACACGTGTACAGGATTACAGTCGGTAAAAATACAAACAATATTAGAGTTGTAGACACCAGGAATCAACACAATATTTGAGCAATAACATAAAGATGGAAACAATTATGAGCCGGGATTAGTGGTAGTAATTGTGTCGTTGTGTATTATCCTTTGCGCGGTGCCTAGTCCTTGATTTTGATTTGAATTTAACCCTTAGACGCATATTGTTGCTAATTTTCTATATTGTAGTTCCAGTTAATTTTATTCAAAAACCTGACTGTGTGCATCTTGGAAAGTATTTTGAACATAGAAAAAATGTATTTGTTTTTCTGTATTTTATTACTAAATGATACGAGAATTCCTTTACTAATATGTAATCTAAATACATGACCACTAGTTTACGTTTACGAAAGTTTTTCTAAAATAATAAACCCATATTGTTGCCAAAAGTCAGGGTACACATAACATTTTTCTAAATAAATATTCAATATTATTACCAGATTTTTTAAATTTCGCTACCTATACCTAAGTTCATGTAAAAAAAAAACAATATTCTGACATTCAAAACGTACCGTCATACATTTAAGGGTTAACAGAATTTGACTTGTACTCAAGTAGTTAATTCGGCTTAATTAAGATTAACTATGTAATCGACTATACATAATATAACTGTATTAATCAATATTAGATTAAATTATTGTAACTTTACGTTGAGAACTAAGAACTATATTTATTATTATTATTATACGATAATATTTATCGCATTTGCTTTGAATTAACTGATTTATTTACGACTAGCTTTTGCTAGCGGCTTCGTTCGTGTAAGTGTAGATATAACTTATCCCTTGGAAAAAGTAAAATTGTATGGATGAAGGGTATCCTATAGTCTGAACTCCTAACAACGTGTATCAAAACTTCGTGATGATCGGTTGAACAGTTAAGGTTAAAGTAAATTAAGTGAATAAACAAACTCACTTTCGCATCTTACTTAATATTATAATTATGACCGTGAGTTTGTTTGTTTCTTTGTTACGCGTTCATTTCACCCCTTAACTATTCAACTGGTCATCAGGTAAATTTGCATACATGTTGGCAGGGGTTCAGAAAAGAACATAGGGTACCTTTCATCTATAAAGGAGTAATGTACCTTATAAAGGTTTAAAAAATGTCTTTTAAAAAAAACGCAAGCAAAAGTTAGTTGATAATCTTAGTCAAGATAACTGCCTAAGCACCTAAATAATTTGGACAGCAATTCCAAGCGTATTCTTATAAAGGATATTTCTCGAACAGTATTGAAAACTTAGTGCCAAAGTGCATATTGTTAATTTTTAAATAGTACATATACCGGTATACATATCAAATATCCAAGAAAATTGAAGCAGAAGAGTATTTTAAGGATGTCAGTAATATATAAGTACAGCCCCCTCCACAATTATTGGCTACTCTGAAATAGCTGTAAGTTCGGGCTTGCACATAATATCGTCAAAAATGTAATAGAAAAAAGATTAAAGTATTAGTATAGAAGTCTAAAAATGCCATTTATTTATCTTTAAGTTGTTTCAATGTTATACTTATATATATACTTATAGCTTACTTTGTGATAAGCGCAGCTATGTTCAGAAAGTTCAAAAAGAGTGGTGCGAACTAAGTAATTAATACAATCGATTCGACTTCAAATAACAATTTGTTCGTGCATCCCTAGCTAACACTGTGGTTCAAGATGTCCGTCGACCGTCGTTCATTCATTCATTAGCCTTGCTAAAAAAGGTATAGAAACGAGAAATGTTGGCAAATTAGCTGCGATAGTACGTGTTATCTTTTCTGTTACTGTCATTGTTTTATAATTATTTATGTTAATCGGTGTTTTTATTGATAATCACGAGCGAGTTGTACTGTGAACAATCTGTTTACATTGTAAATGGAGTTGATGTCGTGAATTGTATATTTAAAGCTAAATGAGAGTTTTTGTTGCCGTCTATGAGTTCCGATACTGATGGACCGTGTCGGTGTACTGTTATACGGTTTGTGTCATCATAAGAAACTGGTACCAGTTCGTGCATTGTTAAAACGTATCTTTGTATATACTCGTAGTCGGCAGTCATTTTTCAGTTTTGCAACATTCGTTAGACCGTAAAAAACGTGTCAAGAGGCGGACCCTCATAATTTTTAATTGTGTTTCACCTGATGTAATTCTGTTTCTTAAACAGGTAAAAAATAAAGGGTTCACCAGAAAGCAGAAAACAATGGACTTTATTTCCTGTTGACAAGGTAAAATATTGTATTCTGTTGTGTTTTTATTATCATAGTGATTGTTTTATATATCAACTTTGCCTATAGATATGTCAATAATCTCATTTTACAGCATACAAAGGTAAAATTATTGTCATAATAATTGTATTTTGGAAAAACTTAGTCTTATATCTTGGCTCAGTAATAACTGAGTAGTATGAATCTAATCCAAAGCTATTATGGTAACAACCATAAACTTATTTTATTGAGAGTCAACCAACAGAGAAATGTTGTTTGAAATTCATGTCTATATTAGGTCAGTGATTTAATTAGGAATACAATGAGAGTTTTATACATTGTAAATCTACAGTTGGACATGAAGGAATACACCTATGAGATTAATAAGTAACTCGCTTTGTGGAAGAGTGGTCCAAAATACATTATATAATTTTTGAGTATACAGAAAATAAGTGTGAACATAAAATAAAGTTATATGGCTTATATAACTTTGCCTGGTCTCCTTGGTTTAATTTAAAAATGTGTTGCAATATTCGTCAAAATATTTAACTTGAGTGTTTCAAAACATAACAGAATTTTTGTTGTTGTTTTGAACGCATTACATGCTATTGCTTTGATGGACTTTCACAGTTTTATTGGATTAAAAAAAAGATGTAAAGTGCACTGCTTGAATGGTAAAGGTGTTTCTGTGCAGAAATCCATCATAAATAGTTTATTTAGCAATAAGAGATATTAATTGTTTTTATTTATTTATTTTTCCTACAGACTCTTTGTCCGCACCTTATTTCTGACATTATTTTAACTCATTAAATACAATATTAAAGTGAGCAAGACAAGATATTGTTATGATTATTATATTTAATTGGTTACAGCTAATTATTAATGTTTTTCTTATAATTTCTTATTTTTTTCTTTTGTTCTATTATTCTAATTTCTTGAAATAATAGCCTTTACAGTGGTTTCATTGTTATTTTTTATTAGGTTGTAAATCCACAATCTCTCATGTCATAACACTCATGGACTGAACGGATGAATGAATCTACTAACATTAGTAGGCGGTAGAGCCATGCTGCAGCTATTACTGTCTACAGCATGAATTGGTCAGCTTACCCAGGGTACTACCATCCGACCCACAGAAATACCGACGTGAAGTAATAGCGCTTGCATCACCACCTCTCCTCCCCCTCCCACACTTCCCAAACACAGGCTGGCAACACACTGACTCCCCTGGTGTTACTAGTGTCTATGGACAATGACATCAACACCTGTTCATTTGCCTCCTATGATATATTTATAAAAAAAAGGTGTGTGTGTAATTCACACACGATAGAAGTGAAACTTCAGTAAATCGACAAAAGAATGAGATGAATATATATAACAAGGGTACGATAATTACAAAGTTTATTTGTTTAAAAAGAATTTATTATTTAGCACAACAAGATATAAAAATACTCACAAACACTGTTAACTAATAACACACCACGCTGACTTCTTACTAAAAAGCTGTAATACGCAGCCACATACAGTGTACAGTAGTAGCTCATGTACTTTTCACATATACAAACACATGTTAAATGCTCAAATACAATCAAGTATTAAACAATGTGCAATATACATACACACCGACCTTTGCTCTCTCGCTCTGGTTCACTAATTTTTGTATTTGTGTCCCTTACCTGTCGTTTTTACCGTTGCATTCGGTTTGAAATCACAAGACTCTAAAGAAGTTTCACTTCAAAAATTGTTTACGAATAATGTTTGTTTAATAAAACATTTTCAGTTTCAGAAATATTATGGCATCTGGTACATCATCCTTAGAGAGTAATGGCAGTAATGGTACGTTCCTAATACACTAAGTATATTTTAATGTATTCAAATGATATTTAAAATCTATAAACATATCACTGATAAAATGTTTAAAAGCAGGTGTGGTTATTTGGACAAGTGATACAAATGAACTGTGACAGAATACCAAAAATGATACATGTTACTTATGAATGTAAAATCTGGGGTCATATGAAACTACCTTATGTAGATGACATACAAAAATGTACAGTAAACAATCATAAATAAGGATTATTTGGACAAGTGATACAAATGAACTGTGACAGAATACCAAAAATGATACATGTTACTTATGAATGTAACATCTGGGGTCATATGAAACTACCTTATGTAGATGACATACAAAGTTTACAGTAAACAATCATAAAGTACATAAGTGACAGATAAATCTATACTTTTGTTTATCATGCTCAATAATATGCTTGTATAGGTATATTCTATAGTTTAGAAGAAGTTATGTATTTTCTTAGAATAATAACTCATAGAAATCAAATCCGCGCATAAAACTTGACGCCACTAAATTGTACGCATCTCTCAGAAAATAAATAATTATGACGGTTTGTGCAATTAAATGCTGTCACAATACATCTGAAAAACATAAGAAGTGTATTAATATCATTTTTCGCAGATAAGCTATCAACATATTGTAGTATTTCAATGATTTCCATTAATAAAAACAATTGTTTTATTCCATGTTTTGTAAATGCTCTGTGCTGCCAGATAAGGATATTATTTTCCCATTTTAATTGACTTTAGTGATGAGATTAATTATTTTTTAATAAAGGAACATATTTAATTATAGGTATTATATGTGTAATGAAAATAAGCACGCCATTATGTAGTTTACAAATATTACATATTTGAAAATGTTAAAAAGTTGACATCTAAATGAACTTTATTATTTTTTTTATTTTTTTTAACCTTCGATCAATAATAATATCAAATATATCTTAACATTTATATAAGGAAATTATTTTCCCATTTTAATTGACGTTAGTGATGAGATTAATTATTTTTTATTAAAGGAACATATTTAATTATAGGTATTGTATGTGTAATTAAAATACGCACGCCATTATGTAGTTTACAAATATTACATACTTGAAAATGTTGTTCATTAAAAGTTGATGTCTAAATGAACTTTATCATTATATTATTTTTTAATAACCTTCGATCAATAATAAAATCTTAACATTTATTACGTTTTGTTGTTCAAAAGATTCCTACTGATTCTAAGTAATTACAACTCTAACCCTTTAACTTAGTCCTTTCTTCGACCTCGACTATGTTGTTGTATGGAATGTATGGTATAAAACATCAAAATTGTTTCTTTAAGTGTTGAGTTGAGGCCGAAGTAATGACTACGAAGACGAGTTAAGCAAAAACATTAAATACAAAAAAGAGCACGCGTCCTTTAAGACATAATTTTAGAGACAACCCCTTTTTATCGTGGTGTGCGTGTGTACTCGTGTAATCGCTTGCACCCATGTACGATTTTATGCTCACTTTTGTAGTCACCTAAAGTACCGAACTATCTTGCTATGCGTTATTATTCTAAGTGTATTTTATTTTTCATGAAAAAATTTACTTAATAATATATAATTACCCCATAATAGCAAAAAAATATAATATAATATCATAAAAATTGTCCCCCAGAAAGTTCCCACGTCAAGGTTATATATAACTCTTTGTTTGGGGATGCCCTGGGGTCATGATGTAAATGGTTACATACAGATAAGATATTGATACGATTAAGGCTATAAAAAAACAAGTGCTCGCAACTCCCGCACACCAGACTAGGCCCCCCACGGCAGCAGCTCAAGCCTAGGTCCGTTCCCTCGGCGTGGAGCCCTTGAGTACGCTGCTCGCGCGATACAGTGACACAAAATCTTACATCACTGCGACAACATTACACATATCACCTCCACACACGTGCACGCATACACGCTTACACATGCAAGTGGAAGGGTTTTATTTTTTCCCTTATCAAACTAAAATAGTTTAAAATATTATTCCATACGAAATATATATAAGGGTTGTTGAGGTATGTATGCTTGGTACACATATATGTTTCAACTACTCATATATGTATGAATAGTTAGCTTAGCTTAGATAGGTCGCGAATTGTATGTATCAGGCAACAGCCAAAGCCGAGATGTGCCGCGCACTCTTGAGCTAGTTGTCAAAATAAAATCGGCTGAGTGCCTTAAGTGCTCGCCTTAGTAGTCCGGTGAAGCTGTTAAGACCTTGTTTGGTCAATAGCGTAGTCAGTTCGAAAAAAAAAAAAATGTGCTCGTAGCTACTCTCACATACATTAAATTCTTTCTAGATCAAAAATACCTGATGTACAATTAATAATTATTCAGTATAATTTCGAACTTGAATTATGAATATATTTTTTTGCTTATTTATTATACATCTAGGTTTATAATTATGTTTAGGAACCTTTCAAAATTCTTACTGGGTTGGTCATCCTTATTCAAGGTTACTAAACAAAACAATGAGTCAGTGCTCTCATGGTATTGTTTATATGGCTTGAAATCTTGTAATATATAGTGAAGGAAAATATCCTGTTGACAACATAGTTAATTACTGAGACATTTGGTATTGTTCAGGTTTGCCTGGCTAACCACCTCTACAACTTTAAAATCTGTTTTCAAGCTCTAGTCAGTTTCCTTTCCTTACTCATTTTTTACTATAAGACAATAGTAATTATACCTAATAGTAATAAAATTACCGTTTTGTGGGACTGTAAGCGCAAGCGGAATTTAAGCGCCATGTCAAGCGAGTTTTGGTGTCAAAAGACTATTATAAAGTGCATCAATATGTGAACCATAATGATGTCTTGAATTGAGTCCTCTCTGTGCATCCACTAAAAACCATTGTAACATGTAATGTATCATATATGAAATATGTATCTTAAATACATTTACAGAGTCAATATCTCATGGCTACGTGAGTTCAGAGAGGCACAACACAACCCAACTTCCGACAATACCTATACCAATCGAATATGAGGTCCTCACCACGAACCAGTGCTATGACAAGCAGAATTATGCCGTGAAGCCGCACTCGCATGTTATGAGCAGCCCCTATGAATCTATGCAGTATGACGTCATCAACAAACAGACCAATGAGAACCTGAAACAACAATGTGACAAGGCACTACACGATTTGAATCAGCTAAGGCGTCAGCATACAGAAACATCGCGTCGTTGTGAACATGTCATGAAGGTTGGAATTGAGATATATTTATTTCTATTATCTAAACAGACATTCAAACTACTTAAAGTGTAATATAACTTCTGCTTGTATATATGTACTCTAAAAATGTTCCTACAACTATTAAGTCTGATGAGATATTAGTCTCCCATGTGTTTTTTTTTTAATTACATGAATATATTCTGATTTAACAATATATTGGAAAGGAGAGATGACTGCAATTTGGTAGGAGTTACTTCTCTTTGTGTTCACGCATTGCATGAGAATGTTATGATAAATTTACAAGGAATATAGTCTATGATAAATATAGTCCCTTGAATACCTTGAAATTTGATGGTAGACTCCTTAATTCTTTATCCATCAAGCACAAAAGATGGAAGAAAAATATACAAAGGCTTTTACAAAGCTTCAAGTCCCCTAATCTCTTTGAATCTAAGTTAGAATGTTCCTGAAGTAGATGTTTAAAATTTTGCACAGCTATTGCAGGGCGTGTTTTTTTTATATCATAGGAGGCAAACGAATATGTGGGTCACCTGATGTTCAGTGATCACCGTGTTGCCAGCCTGTGTTTGGGGGGAAAGGAGTTGGGCCTCTGGCGATCTCACTGACCGGACGAAACGCAACAATGCAAGCACTGTTACTTGACGTCGGTGTTTCTGTGGGTGGGGTGATAGTACCGCGAGCTAGCCGAGCCATTCATGCTGAAACCAGTAATAGCTTCAGTGTTGCTCTACTACCTACTGAATTATTTTCTGCTGTGTTTTGTTTATATTATGTAATATTGGAGGCACATAACATAATATAACAAGCTATATATAAACAATTAAGTACATAATAAATTATAATTTATCCAGCAGATAATGATAGTAGTATTGTTTCCTAAAAAGTGTTGCTTGCTATTTGCTGACATTTAGCCGTTGCTGTTATCATTTCATTCTTACGATATATGGAATTAGAGACCTGGTGTGGATATCCTGGGATAACGGATGCTCTGTAATGTTTACCAGGAGTTGGAATATTTCCGCGGGCAGCACAGAGCAGCTATGAACCAACTGGAAGTGTCAGCGCAGGAGGCGAGTAGCCTCCGCGGCAAGTACGGCGATCTATTAAATGACAACCAACGGTGAGTAACCAGTTTTATAAAAAAAACTGGAATTTATGAATTTATAAAAAAAAAATAGTCAACATACAAATAAACATTGATATTTTGACATTTAGTTCACATAAGTGAGCTCAAATGGTTGTACTTGTGGAGTAGCCTTTAGCCTAGTACGTATGTGTGTGAGCTTGTATACCTAGTCTTGCCATAAATACTGAAACAAAGAAATTGTCATGGCGTCTAGAGCAAGCCCACATAAGTGAGCTCAAATGGTTGTACTTATGGATTAGACTTTGCTACGCATAGCAAACATCCAAAACAAACCACACTATAAACGAAAATTGTTTGGCTTGAAAATTGGCTTTGTGGTTAATTTATGCATATTGGCATAATTGGGAGTGAAGGGTTTATCAGCAAAATCTTTAATAAATAAATATATATAATAAATAAATAAATACCTCAAGTATCATCACACATTTTTTTATTGAAGCAAGTAAACCAATTATTATTTTTTATACAATTTGAAACTAAAGTTATTATTTTGAAATGCTTGACTAACTGTGTAAAGAGGGATTGTTAATGTCATTGAGTTACTATGACCTGTATGAAACCTCCCAAAGCTGACGGTTCCTGAGTTATTTATTTTGTGAATTAAAGATTTCTTTAGTCCAATTGTGATTTGAAACTCAATGAAACGAAAGAGTGCTCTTCATAGCTAATACCCCACTAAACCATCACTGAAGCCGGATAGTGCCCACGTTGCACTCTGTCGACTAATTGGGAAGCTTCCTTAGAGCTCTGATCATAAATACGGTCATTTTGTTTGTTAAAATGTTATACTATGTATACATGTGTATATAGTATATACATATAGTATATATGTGTATATTTTGTTTATTTTTAATAGTAACAGTATTTATGGCTAGACTAAGTATATAGTATGAATGTATAGTCTGTATAGCGGAATTCAGTTACAGTGGTTCGATACTACGGCGATGGTAGCCCAGTGGATAACACCAGGCACATATCAGATCTGCACATCCAGATCCCCCATCCCTCATGTCATCAAAAATAATAAAATTGAAGACCTTTCTACTCCTCTTTAGTTCTTACGTAATGCTTTAATGGCACCCTAGTTTCTATATTTTATGGCTTAAGATATCTATACTTCTATTATATAAAAATAAAGCTTTTATTTTTCGTTTGTAATGTATAAACTGAAAAAATTCGTAAACAATTTTTATCTACATATAATTACATATCTTTACAGAATATTACATATCTACATTATTAACCTGAGCAAATCTGTGAGTAAAAGCAAGTAGTATATTTTCACTTGTATTCCGAGTATGTACATCCCTTATTGTATTTTCTTTTTATTCTGGAAAAGGGGCTATGCAGCCCTTAATCCTGTATGACTGCGACCAGTATTGATCTATTGTGATATCCCTTATTGTATATGTTGATTATAGCTTGGAACGCGAGGTACAGCATCTGCAGCAAAGCAGTACCCCGGAAGGCAGTTCAGATGCTCTTGTCCATACTCTCAGGAAATACGAAGCCATAAAAGAGGAATTTGATTGTTTCCAGAAAAGGTAATGTAATTTTTTTTTATGACTGTATTTTATCATTTGTACTATCCATTAATATTGTCAACTGTTGTCTTGATATTATTTTAATAATTATATAAGATTTTGTTATTTTTTATTTGGTCTGTGGTAATTTTCGAATTGACTGAATTTGTTTTCGATAAGACTTGTACAAGTATATAAAGAACTTTTTAGAGTATTATCTAGTCTACATACTGTTATGTTTTTTCTCTAAGTCTAAGCAATAAAGCTTAAATCTAAAGAGCTAACTTACATGGTTATGAGTATGAAATAGTAATAACAAAATTGCAATAAAAAATAAAATAATGGCTGTCAAAAATTGATTTAACATTTTTTTTTTTCGAACTGACTACGCTATTGACCAAGCAAAGTCTTAACAGCTTCACCGGACTACTGATTTAACATATTCCATGCTACGTGTATCACCTGCGCTACACGTCAAACTCGATCTTTATGCCATGTGTACCACTGGATACTGTGTGTGTACACACTACATGTGTACCACTATTTGATATCTATTGAAAACGAAAGAATTACTATGTCAAGTTATGTATGATGTTGTAATGTAATATTGTATGATGATACGTGAAGCTGTGATGGTCCGTCAGTCCAATAACGTACATAGTTCGAAAAAAAGTATGATAATGGTTTTTTGTTAAAATATTAAATGGCCTGACAAATGTGTCAAGCAAAAATGGCTTGGTCCGGAATGTGTTAAGCATATCTCATAGTTCCAATGAAACAGCAAGTTGTGATCTGAGGTGGTAAACATGCTAAATCTAGAGGATAAGTAGTTCGCGAAGTGCAGCTGCGGGAACATTGAAGACTCTTAGTGACAGATTTCCATCTTGAGCATGATAGGTAAAATCAGGTGGGCATTAAGAAAAGTTCCACCACCATAATATATTTTCCTGAGGGCTCATTCGAAGTTATTTGGGGCCACATGTTATCTGAACACATTATCATCGAGCCAGCATTGCATCTTAAATATTATCTTTTGTCCACGTTAATATAGATTTATTCTATCCCTCGGGAATACATTGTTCAGAATGAAATGTACCCTAAGTTCTTTTTCTGTATTCTTTACAATGTGTTTGAAAAATTTCGTGTTTTTTTCTATTTTATTTTTGGCATCCAATCTCCCAGATTGTTACTGCCATTGTCAAGTAGATAATAATATTACAAGTGTCTTGCGATAATTTCAATGTTTCAACAAGGTGGTGGCCTTTCCATGAAGTTTTTGTGGCATCTCAAAATTCATGCTTCACAGGTATTAATTGATATCACTCACAATAACCAAACTATATTATGTAATACAGCACCGATATTACAAATTATAGAGTGGAATAACACAAGGTTATGAATAAAATATAAAATTCACTACATGACATTCGAAGATCGCGCCAAAAACTAAATATTCCATGCTAATTTGTTGAGTAGTTAAGGTGTGGAAGCGTTATAATCAAATAGACAACCTCACATTTGTATTTATAATATTAGATAGGATCAATTATAATATATACTTTAGGGTGCTGATGTTCCGTATCATATGTTCCTTGTATTCGTACTCGTAAGTCATATACTGTATGGAGTTAGTTAAAAAACGGTACAACATTTAGTGAACACGTATTTTTATTTAACACACCGAATTTGTCACATCTCAATATAGTCGGATTCCCTGATTCTTCTTTAGAAACAACAACTTTATTGTCAAGTTTCCAAACAACGTAGGGCACATTTTCCAGTAGAAGTGAATCAAAACAATGTACTTAGTACTCTCCATGATTTTTTTATTAATTCTATATTAGAGCAAATACAGTTTGAAGATCAATCTTAAACTCTAATAACAGTTTAAACTATTTCAGATACGATGATTTAATAGAAAATCATAATGCAACGCTGGAGAAACTGCAAATAGTTCAGGAAGAGAACAGTCACCTCAAATCTCAGTGCCACGAGCTGACACAAGAGAGGAATGCTGCTGTGAGTGCTTCTTTTCTTTTCCTTCTAGAGACCATGCAGAAGCATGCTATTGTCATGCAGATATCATGTTATAAATATTCAGTATATTCTTATCAGGCGGTTCTTATGTTATTTAGTGTATGAAGTCTAGCCCAATTAACGTCCTTTTTTTATATCATTCACGAAGGATTCTAAGATGGTAACAAAGTAAACATAGAAAAAGAACTGGCTTATAAGTTTAGTTGCCGGAGCACACGTTAAGATGAAGGGTAACTGAAGGGTAGTAGTATCTAACCAGATGAGCTTTAGAAAAATCCTACTATAATTCCTATAATTTTATCACGGTCTTTCCTTCCACCGTAAGCTACAGTTCATTGCAGATTTGCAATAAACTGAGCCATAATCGCTTCAGATTAATGGGAAGCTCTGACAAAATTTAAAAAGATATATAAGAACTATGAACACTAACATGATAAAACAAATAAACTGTTCCTAATATTGAAAAATATAATAAAGTAAAATTTCGCAATACAAATACGCGTTCAGTGTTCAGTGTTCAGTTTTTACTTTAAATGTATTAAAATATCGGTAAATCTCTACAGGTTCATTTATAAAGGGTTCTCTTTCACGTGTAAAGCTCAAACGACATTATCAATTTCAATACACCCGTATTTTAACATGGAACAGAACTGGTAAATTTTTATTTATTATTATTGGAATTGAATAATAAATTTGTATATTAATATTTATGTTCAATTTATACCTTTATAAACATGAATTTTATTGGGTGAAAAATATATGACACAAATATAATAATCATTTTTATACAAGTATTTAAATTTACTTAACTAAGGTCACGAAAATATAATATTATTTTTCTTTTAGGGGCAAGTTTAGAATTTAATGTGATAAAACTGTAATGTTTGTTTGTAGTTTTGAACTCACTTTTATATATAATTGCATATAACATAACTGGAACTTCAACCTACTATATACCAAACTCAGTACTCACTAACACTATATAAGAAAGTAATGAAAATTATAAGCTATACATTATCGAACAATATATCTTAAATCTTTTATTTTATAGATAGATATAATATGCCCGTATTGTCGATATAAGTTATTCTTATACGTTGCTATAATCACTGAGTTATGTAGAAGCAAACGCGATAAATAAAACAATATGGCCGCCAAATTAACCAAAAAGATGATATAATTCGTCTATTCTAATATAATGATGGATTTCCGCAAAGTAACGCCTTCTTCAATCAAATATCTCAGAACGGCAAGCATAGCCGGACAGGCTCGACTTTACATTAAGTTGATTAAACTTCATCGAGTCGCGGGCCAAAGAGTCAACATCGATCTGAAGATGCTCCGTGAAGGAGCGAAACACGTGTTATCGATTATCGTGATTACACTCAGACGTAGTAGTGTTCCATCGATTCCAGGCGGAAATGCAAAGTAGCGTCTATTCTAATATAATGATGGATTTCCGCAAAGTAACGCCTTCTTCAATCAAATAGCTAGTTTACACATAAGGGTAATAAAAGGAGTGAAGGAGAGGGAAAGGAGGAATTGCGTACGGGTGGGACGGGATATCTCATGGGGGAGTATATCATATAGCGACACGCTCCGATTTGGAAAATTAAAGAATATGTGGTCCAGATTTCCTTAATCTAAACCACATTCACACAGCGAGTGACACCGAACTCTTTTTTTTGCTAGAACGACAGGCGTGCAGGCATGATTCAAACGAATACGGCAGATGACTGATAACGTACGCTGGTCTAAGTTCCGACAATGTAGCGAATAGTGGCTCAAAATTTACCATTCTTGCTGTTATTTTGTGGTTGTAAATAATCATCATTCATACAGTTATCGAAATGATCTAATTTATAAGACGAACTAAATTAAAAACGATATGGAAAACATTAATCATTTTTAAATTTAGTAAATATGTCTTTGCAAAAGTATGAAAAGTATGAAAAAAAATTTCGCTTTTTCTTATTGTCGAATTTCGACCTGTAGACAGTTTTAGATTAGATTTATTATTTAGTTAGATTATTGAGGTTTCACTTAAAAAAAAAACTTTGACAATTCTACTAATCCGGCGTCAATGTTGGTGCGAACATAAATTTAATATATGCTACCTTAAAAATCTAAAACGCTACAGAGAAAGGGTATATTAGGTTACACTATGTTGGTGGGTAGTAGGACATCACCTTGGAGTTTTTGGTTGTTCTTGTGTTTAAGTAGGCCTCTCTTGTCTTGTTTCTTTACCTTGGCATGTTCATACAAAACGGCAATTTCATAGGTAAAGACTTGATATACATAAGTTATAACTATAAGAATATCAGGTAAATAGAAACCCAGTCCCTTAATTTATACGCCATTGTAACCTTGCGAAAACATCTGTTCCCTGTTCAATTGTGTTCGTGGCTAGGGTCTTATACCTGCTATAATAACTGAAATACTGTAAAAAAACGCGCTAAGTACACTACCTCATAGGTGGCGATGAAACGTGTGCATATTATGACGATTACAACTTTTTGAATCGTTATATCTCAAAAACGGTGGCTCGTAGAGAAAGAAGTATTAACAAATTTTTTGTAGATAATTTTATGATCTACAATTTTTGTCTGTGGTATTTTTATGATAAAACTTACCGTTTTGCTGAAAATCGCGAAAAACTCATTTTTTTAAACTTTGACCTTGAATAAAAATTTTTCCTTACAGGGGAAAAATGGGGAACTTTGAAATTTTGTTTTTAATGATATTTTAAACAATCTTACCGATTTTCAGCTTGGTGGGAATTTAGGTATCTTTACTCTTATTTTTTGGTCTAATTTGACCGGACTATATAGTGTTATTATTATATATTTAAACCCACTTGGCCACAGTAGAAAATCAGTGCTGGGATCACTCGTAAAGGTGGCAGCCAGCATGCGCTGAATTGTGCGCCTTTGCAGTAAAACCGTGGCATAATTTTAATAGACTTTAACGTTCAATTTCTTTATTTTGTTTATGTTTACATTTTTGTTAATCTATTTTTCTAATATCATATTGTCCGTGTATTTGCTGCATTAAAATTTTTTCCTTTTTTTCTCTCGTACCTGATGGTTTGGAATAAGTTACGGTCCAGGGCGCCCCCGGTGATGGAAACCCTCCAGTCGGAAGTGGTGGCGAGGGTCGTGGAAGACCTGTTCTCCGACCCTCCGATGCTGCCACCTTCTCCCATGCCTCCGCTCCGAGTGGTCCTCCTCCAATAATGGAGGAAGAGATGGGGAGGGCTCTGGAGCGCCTCCTCAAAAGACAGAGCGGCCCTGATGGGGTACCGGGTCGGGTGCTCGGCCTGACACGGGAGGTGGCTTCGAGGGCTGTTCGATCGGTGTCTGTCGGTCGGATAGTTCTCGAAGCCCTGAAAGCTGGGGCGGCTCTACCTGTTGAGGAAGGAGGGCTGTCTTTGTTTGGAAAGAGGATTGTTTCTTCCCGATCGTCCAGCACCTGGAAGGAGTGGGGCCGAACTGAGCGGACGCCTGAAGTCGCTGTCCTCGGAGGCGACCTCCCAGGGGGAGAGGGTACTGGCGGTGTACCTGCGGTGGCTGTTGGAGGCGTACCTCGAGGATAGGGAGGTCGCCTACTTGGACGGAGGATAGGGAGGTCGCCTACTTAGACGGCGACGGGAGAATGGTCCAGCGGGATACTCGACCAGGGGTTCCAAGGGCAGACCCCTGTGGAATATGGGCTACGACTGGAGCACCGCGGCGTGCGTCTAATATGTTACGCGGATGACACCCTGGTCGTAGCCCGGGGAGAGGAATGGGAGAGTTTGGTGCGCCTGACCACGGCGGCCACAACCGTCGTGGTTAGACGCATCCGGAGGCTGGGTCTCAGGGTGGCCCTCGACAAGACCGAGGCCATATTATTCCATGGGCCTCAGCGAAGGCCACCACCTAGGGCCCAGTTAATTGTTGATGGCGCCCGTATCGTGGTGGGAACCAGGTTGAAGTTTCTGGGCCTCATCCTGGACGGGCGCTGGTTGTTCGAGTCCCATTCTAAGGGGCTCAGACCGCGGATTGCATGGCGGCAGCGGCACTTCGCCGGTTGCTCCCCAACATAGGAAGGCCGAGTGCCGGGTGCCGCCGGCCCTATATGGGAGCCTTGCGGGCAATGGCCGTCTGCACAAAGTCCCGGTGCGGGCAAATTGGTGTGGCTCTCTGCGTTACAAACTTGCGGATTGTGGCGCAGAGGGTGGTTAGAGTATACCGCACCGTGTCCTCTACGACGGCCGGTGTGCTCCTCGGCTCCCTACACTGGGTGCTGGAGGCGAGAGTTCTTGCCGCTGTGTATGAGTTCACGGCAGCAAGGAAGATGATTGGTGAGCCTCCAGCTCCCAGGGTGATAGAAGCGAAAAGACGGTTAGAGAGGGAGAGGGCTATAGAACGGTGAATGCAGGTACTAGTGGACGCACGTAACGGGCGTTATACAATTGACGCCGTCCGTCCGGTCCTTCAGGAATGGTGTAACAGGGAGTGGGGCTCCCTGTCGTTTCGACTGGTGCGGTTACTCACCAGAGATGGGTATTTCGGGTGGTACCTGCACCGGATCGCTTCCTACTTTCTTTTCTTCCTTCCTTTCATTTTTCCATCACCGAGGAGTTATTTAGAACTGCCGAAAAAAATAATGAATGACTAGTCTAAGGTATACGCTATATAAAATGTATAGATGAGGGATAAAAGCAACCTTAGAATGTTGTTAATAGAGTGGTTTGTGTTTAGATTCGAGAGCGGAACACGTTGAAGCAGCAAATGGCGCACGCGGTGCGGCAATGGGAGGGAGGTGCGCGCGACCGCGACCGCGCCGACATCAAGCGCCTCACCGACGAACGCAACGCCG
>MU160135.1:64708-100400 GCA_015888305.1 Antheraea pernyi | reverse complement strand
GAGAGGAGAGGGGAGGGGAGGTGGGCCTCCGGCTCTCTCACAGACCGAACGAAACACAACAATGCAAGCACTGTTACTTCACTTCGGTTTTCTATGAGAGGGTGGTACTACCCCGGGCGAGCCGACCCATTCATGCTGAAACCAGTAATAGATTCAGCGTGGCTCTACCACCATTAAACGTATTAACAAAAAGTGATAACAGACATATGTACTGTTATTAATAATTCACAGTTGATTATTTATATATTCAAACTGTTACATACATTTGGTATTTAATAACGCAAATTATAATTATACACTTTTCGTTATCACTTACATATTATAGAATAAAGTCCACTGCCACGTCTGTCTGTCTGCCTGTTCGCGTAAAATTCAAAAACAACTGAACGGATATTCATGCGTTTTTCACCCGTATAGAAAGCGATTCATGAGGAACCTTAACCTTTTAAGGTATATAATTTTTCAATATTTTTTTATTATCAGGCCGGGATAGCGTCCGCCGGGCTCGCTAGTGTATTAATAATTTCATTGTCTTGAATTTCCGTAAATGTCAGTGATAACAAAATAATTTCAGGTATTTGTCAAAAATGGCGTAGAAATTTCTTTTTTCGAACGTTGTTACAGTGATTGGTATAGCTATGCGCGTGTAGATGGATGGAGAGGCACTGACAAAATTAGCAAACAGCCTGAAATTAAAAATATATTTGAGTATAAGCAAATATTAGTATGATTGTATAACATGGTTAATTTATTCATGACAACGTTTACTGTTTTTAGACATAAAACATTTTAACAATATTTTAAACTATGAAAATATGTATATATAAAAATATGTTGCAGGTCGTCAATCTGCTATTATTGATAATTATTATATTTATATTAAATGTATAATTAATATATAAATAAAAATATATATTGATTAATTGATTCGCTTTTTGTTGCAGTTAGACGTAGTAGTGTTCAATCAATTCCAGCGGAAGTGCAAAGTAGCTTCCACTATAATATTTAATGATGGATTTCCGCAAAGTAACGTCTTCTTCAATCAAAAATGTTATCTTAATACATAGAGACACTTAATTTTTATTATATGCATAAATAAATTACAAATCCAAAATTGTAAAAGAACTAAGGCGAAATAAACTTTTTGAACAAAAACTCATCAATGCAATAAAGACAAAATATACTTTGAAAAACGTTACTGATAGAAAAGCAGCACGTTACCATGGTAACGATTATCGGGTATTAACGGGTGCTAGTGTTTGTGGGACAGAAATGATTATATAATGAAATAATTATATTAGATAAGTTTATATAAAATCCGTTTTTAGTGAGCGTCTACGACGCAAAAGACATATCATAATTACGGTAAATTTCAAGTCGATCGGACTTATACTCATTCTTTCGGAGATACCATGATATATATAAAAGATTTACTTCCATATAGAGAAAAAACCCTTTACTCTTCTCTATTTGTAACTTAATATGTTTAGTAATGCTGCATGCGTTTGTAATAAAAATACAGTATACACCTTTTTCAATGAAAGTAGATATTGCTCCTTTTGCTTCTATATGACTCACATTATGGAATATATTGTTCAGCGATTTCCCAGAAAAATGGCCTGCGAAATTGAGACTTCAAATTTCAGTGGAATCAGAGTTTGATATGAATATGAAATTTGAATAGCGTGCTGTTACTGCGTTAGGTATGTGAATTGTTTTTTACAATATTCAGAGGAATAAAGTTTGGCGAATATATTTTTACTGTAATAGTTGTATCGTCATAAAGAATTCTCTGAAAACTCAGCCGATTTATATGACTTTTTAATATAGCACAGGCAAAATTGTTATCATTAATGTAAGTTTGTAAGGGACAAATCTTGGTTGTTTTGCATTGTGTAGTAAGATGCTTAGAGGTTTCGGAATCATTTTTTTATAATGATTATTTTCATGGATTTCTATTGTTTTTGCTATTTTTAACGATGGCTTTGCTGTTGTTTAACACAAAAAAGACACAAACCTACATTTTTTAAATTTATTCTTGTTATATTTTAAACTAGCAAATGGAAGTAACAGTGTTTTACCATATCATGCCACAACGGCACTAATATTATTAGGTCCTTACATATGAAATTAGCTTTTTATATGGAAAAAGTAAAACGAAATAACATACTTAATCAATCGAATCATACATAACTTTCGCCATTTTATAGTTAATTCACTAATTCCATTGTTCATAAAATTGTGGAAGCGGGAATCAATAAAACCTATGAAGGCTGTTTGAACTGTCTCATCCGAATTGATTTTTTTTCTTTATAAGAAATTATCCATATACCGAAACAAATTGCTAATCTGTTGGAGTAAGGTCCGGGGAGTATGGTTGGTATCGCGGACATTCCAACCGCAGTTCCTCTAGTATAGCGATCGTCTGTCCTGGAGTATGGGGTCTAGCGTTGTCCTGAAGCAGCAGTTGGAGAGATTGACCAGTCTCGCTTGTTTATTGCCTAATTTTCTATCACGGTTTGCAATTGTTGGCAATACAGATATGCTGTAATCGTCTAGCTAGATTTCAGAAAGTTGTAGTGTATGATACCAGCACCGGTCCACCAAACACTCATTAGTACTTTTTCTGTGTCAACTTTCACTTGGAATAGGATGTGATTGATTCAACGTTCAACCACTGATCACAGCCTGATCACCAGAGCCTGGTTTATTAGTGTACCTCAGTCAATTCATGGGGTACAAATTACTCAAGTTTCTTCACGTTTCCAACTTGTTTTAAGTAAATTAAAAGTGTGAATTAAAAACACCAAGGCCTGCTGCTAACTCTGACGTGGTAATTGCATTAAATCCACTTCCACGATCACCTTCAATTCTTAATTCTCAACAGCCGTCCACGGGATTTGTTCTAGGGGTCAAAATTTATAGAACGAGAACGTTAAATTGAAAAACGTACCGATAATAAAACCTATGTAAATATAAAAAATAAAGTCTTCACTGGCTCAAGTCAACAACACCATCTTTTTTCTCATCCTAATCATGTTCAAAACAATATTTTTCCTTTTCTACTCTCCCCTAACAGCTCCCAACTCAATATTTACACCTGCTCATCATATTCTTCTTACAATCTATCATTCCTATTTTACTATACCTTCATACCTATCTGTATTCGTAACTTACCATACCCTTACATAACTAACATGCACTGCGGCACCGCCATCTATTATAAAATATTTATTATTAATTTATTTCTTTCATCTAACCTTTTTTGTTTAACTTTTTTTACTGTATTTTACTCTATGTAATTATCTTATACTGTCCCATCTTTTTTTTTTCTCTCTTTTCTAAGAACGGAACACATTCTTCACTTAGTCCGGTCTCATCTGCGCATTGTACGTCCTTTATGTCTTTCATTGTAAACGCTCTTAATTTTAAATAATTTAGAGCAAAACTTACTGATAAAGTTAAGCGACATAAAAACAATTGAAATGCAGTTTGTGATGGAACAAAACTAACGTGAACCAGCATAAAGAAGATTGCATGAACTCTGTAGGTTCCGTTCTAACCCACCATTTTAAAACACTTCTAAATAATTCCTAAACCTATAAAAAATTACTTAATAATAGAAAAGTAAAACTTATCAAACAACTTTCAAAAGTGCCCTTACAGCGTTTTTTTGGGAGTACATTATGTACTGATATCAACTTTCTTAAAACAAAATTTGCTACAGATCTAAAACATCTAATAAATAGCAATTCTGTCTCACGACCAAATTTCTGAAAATTAAATGGTTTATTAATTGATCGTCCGCATGTGACAATATAAATAAATCCTTTCGAAACGTTGCAAATCCACGTGACTTGTGACAGGCTCGCTGTCTGTAGCGACCGTATGTTCAATGATAAGGCACCCTCCCCCCTCTATCTAATGAAGCCAATTTTCTACGCCCGCTCCACCTAGCTTTCCTTTTGAATTTTCTCGCGTATTTTCCTTGTCATCCATCTCCTTCCGCGTTTCCGCGCAGAGAGATTACTTTTGATTTCAAATTCCACCACCATTGATTTAATAAACACTGTCTATTCGACTAATAATATTGTTTTTACTAGAATCTGATATTCAAAGAAAAATGGCTAAAGAAAAGGAAATTATTATGTTAATGCTCTTTTAGGAAATGTGAGTAGATCAAAGGCAAAGGGAGTGATTTAATAAGCCTTAAGAGAATTCAATTAAACGTTCAAACAGATCCATTAGTGTTAAATGTTTTGTGCTATCCACTTTACAAGAAAGTTCTATCTAAGAGGTATAAGAGCTATTTAGAAGAAAGATAAAAAGACGCTACAGACTACATATCATGTCACTTAATGCATACATTTCTTTAGTATATTATTCAAAAGCAAGAAAAAATCATTAGGTTGTAATGTAACCAATGCACAATCCTCAGGGTTATGTGTTATGAGGGAATAACACATAACATCAAATAAAAGCTAAACGATAGAAGATGGTCAACATGTTGTGTGAATTGGTTGAACTGTATATAAATTGATGTGATGCAGCTACATCCAGCGACAAAACATAGTAATTTGAAACGATGGTGACTTAGTTGACGTAGTTCGTAGTTCGACGTAGGTTCGTATCCTTGCAGCTGAGTTGGAGCTTTATGTTCATGATGAAAATATATCTTTTGTTGGTCACCTGATATTAAGTGTTCACCACCGTCCATAGACACTATCCACACCAGAGGAGTCGCAAGTGCATTGCCAGCCTGCATATGGGGGAGGGATAGGGAAAGGAGAAAGGAGAAGGGAAACAGGGAAAGGAGGTAGGCCTCCAGCGCTCTCACTAATGTAAAATAAAAGCTTGAGGGGTCTATGGACCCCCAGTTAGAACGAAATTTCTTTCCCTTTTTTGTAGTCGTTTACTATACAGTCAGTATAGTTTACATTATAAAATATCAAGTTGATAGAGTTCAATTGTAAATTAAACGATAAAATATATTTATAAAATAAACACTGAGATTAAACACTGAATGATCTGGGATAATCAATTTAATAAATAATACATTTAATTAATTAATACATCAATACATCAATTTAATTAATACATCAATAGATAATCCTCGAGTTGGTTTGCTATTGAAGTGAAAATTTTATGTGTATTATATACACTCTCACTCTCTCTCTCCTTTTCTCTGTCACGACACCTAATCGTAAAACGTCAAAATATAATTTAATAATCATCTCTACCACTTACGTTATCGTAACTATTTTCAACTTGTATTAAAACATTTTCACACTCCATTGTATTGAAGAAAAATATAATTATGAAAAAGATATGAGCATCGCGTCGACGCATCAACTGTCACTTGCCTCTAACTACTCGTCTAAGAGCTAGTCTAATGGTTTCGACAGCGAATTTTAATAAGCCAGTTTTTTATATATCTTTATGTTTTTCTGAACAACGTGCGGATTACCTGGCTTCCGGTAAACGTTGCGTTTATTTGTGTATATCGCACCTTCACAGACGAAAATACTGATTTTTAAATAATTTTAGAATTTTTTTTTCACTAACTTTGAAACGCTATTAAATTGGAATTAATATTGTCAGACTTTTTTTTATTGACAATAATGTGCATGATGCTATTTTTTGTAAATAAAAATAAAAGTAATTTCAACCCATGTTGGGATAGCCGTAATTTTATTATTATTTTATTTAGACATTAATAAGTTCAAATTTAATCTTCCAGTCATTAATTCAGTTATTTATTAAATAGTCAGATCTATTTATTGCTGTAAAAATAATATGTATATAGAATAACTTAGCTATGGCTATAGTTTAGTACAGCACTCGCTGCACGAAAAAGATAGCGATAATTGTAGCAGCCTATGTTATCGACGCATGTATTTAAGACGGCGTTAGTCCCAAGTCATATGTTTACGACTATCATTGTTTTTCATTGTTTACGATGAAATTTTAATATCATAATGGTTAATAAAATGAAATGTGTTCTTTGCAATGGAAAAAACAAAATGGTTTGAAATTAATTATTTTTATTTATAAAATATATCATCGGGCACATTATTGTTTATAAAAAAATATCTGGCTATGATAAATTAATGTTTTAATAGCATTTAAAAGTAACTGAAAAAAATGATCATAAAAATTTTAACCTGTAAAGGTGTGATGCGCATTAGAATACACAACGTTAACCGGCTACCACGTATCCTAAACCCTGTTTGGAAGGGTATAAAATACGATATATTAAAGAACCAGCTTTTCTAAACCTCTTGTTCTTCCAACGCAGCTGGCTCTTGTACTAAGGTATCGCAAAAAATCTAGTTACACTTTTTTCGGTTTAGCTCCTATCCTCTCAGAGCGTGTAACGCGCAATAAGGAACTTCGTTCCAAAAAGCATATAGAGATGAAATATAGCATAAACATTTAGCTAATCTGTCTGCTATATAACCCCTTGCGTTTTATGTGACAAAAAGTATCCTAAATGTAACCTTGTAAAGTTAGTTATCACTGTGTCATGTCACAAGTTTCGTCAAAATCGGTTCAATACTTTCATTGTGATACGTGTTCACAGAGACAGACAAACAGACAGACAAAAATTATAGAAAGATTATTTTTGGCTTCTATATCGACAACAAAGTCTACCCCGGTTGTAACTGTCAAAAAATATTTAATGTACAGATTTGGTCTTGTTACAGTTTTATCCATATTTAAGATAGCAAAGACAATACTTTATTAAGAAACTACATCTATTGTAATATATAGTTCGTAATAGAAATTTCAGTATGATATACATTTTAAAATGAAAGTTCTGAGTATTCATATAAAGCGTTCTCATTTGCTGTACACGATGTCTCATCTTTACAAATATTACGAAACAAATTTTCTCTACCTAAAGTTTCTGCTAGTTGCTTGGAAGTCAACTCAAAAGGAACAGACATTACACTACACGCATTGAAAGTTACTCATCCGAGTTCATAATTTTGCTGTGATAAAACATTTATTTCTGAAACAACTACATAATATTAACATTCTCATTTTATGAACTCTACGACTCACTTCCGCATTTAACTTTACTCACACTTTATTAATAATGCCGTTGTATTATATTACGAAACTGTACGAAGATATTGTAATATAACAGCTCTAGGAAATATACCTATGTAATTTAGACTACATTTTTTTACTACGTTTTTATTTATCTACTTCTTTTTTTTAACTGGTTCGGAAAGGTTACTGCACAGTACCTGATGAAAAGTACAGTACAGTCTATAAATAATGGCGACAGCCCGTGTCACATAACAACGGTACTTTTAAATATTATATTCTTAATTAAATGTATATGATTAAATGACTCGGTATAGTCGTATCTTCAATAAGTTCTGTAGGTATTATATTGGCCAAAAATCAAACATCTACATCCCATCCATCGATAATAACTCAATAGGATTATATTATACAACGTTTTATATAATAGTCTAATATTCATTTCTTTAGAAAAAAAATGAGTGCGTGTAAGCGTCACACGCGATTGAAGTAAAACTTCTTTGGCGTTATAAGTGATGGCGATTAAGTTAAAAATAAATATATCATATGAGAATTTAAAAAGGCATTTATCGAGGAATATCGGTATATTATCATCGACCACTATACGTTTTAAAACAATAATTTAATTACTATCATACTTCAAATATAATATGATTTGTTTGTGATAAATGAAATGATTATTTACTTTATAACAAAGAGTTGCTAATAATATTTCCTGTGTTATTTAGGTTCCGAATTAGCTAATAGATGGCACTGCTGATAATGAAGCTTTGATTTAATTTGTTACTTAAGTAACAATGTAAGTACATTAGAATCAGATGGCAGCACGGTCGCGCGCCCCCTATATACATAATTAATTCTATTGTATGATTTTTATTCAATTTAATATTTTTTTCCAAAATTTTTGATTGATTTGTTTATAAACTATTTATTAACAAAATCAAAAATATTTAAAATCCGGATGGTATAGAAACGTGACGCCACATTGCCGTAATGGACTTCCGTTGCATTGTCATCCAGTTACCTCCTAGTCACGCCTAAAGAAGTTTTATTTCAAAAACAATGGAGAAACCTACTGAATAAAGAAAATTCAAATTTTATGAAAACAACTTCCGTCACAGCTGTTATTAATAATTATTATATGCAAGGAAACACGAGTTATGGAGCTAGCACTGCACGACACGGAACTGTACACATATTTCGAATGTGCGAACCGTTCTGCCGTATTTCTTTCTATACGATCGCGACGAAACCAACATACCGGTAGCATTTCACGCGACGTTTTCCGGTTTTTAGAAGTGCGGATACCGCGTTACAATACTTTTTTATTTACAATCCAACATCAATATAGAGTTTAGTCACGAAGCAAATGTAAGTGAATCCAGCACACTGTCACAGTGAACACCGTTTCACATAATTTAAACTGGTCAGGCGCTAGCGTTTCCATTTTAACGATATGAACTGGAAACCATTACCGCTCGTACTCGTGTCCGCGATGTACGCACGACTGAAACACTAGCGTCTGTTTTATCAAACCATTAAACTTTATTTCAGATACGTTGTCGTTTGAAACTATTCAGTTAACGTATCGTACATTTATGTATTCTCCTGAGATTGCATTATTCTGAGTATCGGAACAAATAAATCGTATTACACAAATTACAAAACTGTTTACGTATTCAGTTATCTAATTTAATAAGTAAATTTAAGAAAAAAATAAAAGGTTCCTAATTGCTAGAATTGCTGTATTAAAAGTGTTGAAATAACTGTGGGCAAACATAGTTTTAATACGCTATTAGATGAATTAGTACGTAAATAAAGATTTAATATTTACATTAAAAAAAAACAAAATGATCATTACATACTATAAAACAAAGTCCCCTACCGCGTCCGTCTCTCTGTTCGCGATAAACTCAAAAACTACTGAACGAATTTTCACGCGGCTTTCACCAATAGATAAAGTGATTCATGAGGAAGCTTTTGGTATATAAATCGTCAAGGATTTCTTTTTAATAATCAGGGCGAGACAACGTCTGCCAGACCCGCTAATGATATTATATATGAAATAAAAGTCGAGGCAATTGTAAGAACTGCCGACGAAGTGAAAACTTAAAACAATGGATTTAATTTGATTTCATTCATATATCAACTATAGTCTGTAGTATTTAAATTTCATTATTTGGAAATTGATATTATTAGCATATTTTCACACCTGATGGCACTCCGAGCAATAATTATATACATTTTGATACAGTTTATTAATTTATCGAAAGTATAATGACTTACACAAGCTCGGTACAAAATATCAATATTATATTTACACAGGCCGTCATAATACGCGTCGCTATTCTGATACAAGCGCAATAAAGTCACGAGCATGTCGAAGTCATCGGTGACGTGAACCCATAATTTTTTTCCTACCAAATATTATTTTTAAATCGCTCAGCGTGGTTTTCAAAACATATATTAGTAAATATCAGTACAAGGCCACATAAAAACAAAACATTCATGTAAATTTACGTACATGTTCACTAAGAAGAAGTTAACTAATACTTTATACAAATATCCCTATAAATACCAGAACTTTTATCACGTGTCCTAAATGTCCATTGAAATCGTGTCGATGGCACATTATGCTTTGGGTAGTGAGGCGTCGCGCTGGTACCGCCTAGCGCCGCACGTCGCCCGCACCGCGCGTGTCTTAGCAGTCGCCTACACCACGCTCCACTGTCACCAAAACTGATTTATAACGGCAATATACCGCCAACCTGTCCTCCAGATATTTTTATAACCTTCATATGGAGTTGGTATTCTTTCGGAACATTGCTTTCTGATTTCACTCTATTGATTTAATGCGATGGGAATATGTCAGAGAAATGTGTCGCGGTTTATTTATCCTTTTTTGTTTGAACTATAATTATATGAGTATGCTGTCTTTATAATTATGCATAAATAAGTCAAGTCATTAGTCATTTTGTTAAGATTAGAATATTAGTGATTTTGGAAAATTAGTTCATTATCTATAGGTACATACTATGTAAATCTAGCGTGTCTGTACTTTTTAGATTTTTCCTGAAGAAAATATTGCAGGTATCTAGAAATACGTAATAAAATTCATTTCAAACAATTTTGGAAATGTTTTTTTTTTATTGTAGCACGGCAAAGTGACTGCACTTTGCCTGATGGTAAGCACAGTACAGTCCAAAAACAACGGCGACCACCGAGTGACACACTATAAATCGCTAGTCGCCGCTGCCATGCCGGCCTGCGAATAGCTGGATATGCACAGGCTGATCCCGAAACGCGACCCGCGGAAGCGAATCACTATGACGGGCTTTTTCGCCATATACATGGTGGTTGCGACCCAGTCAGGCTGTAAAACCCTACCACCCCGTTAAATGTCTGTCTATCTGTTTGTTTGTATGAACACGCATCACTGCTAAAATACTGCGTTCATGATAAAATCATAAAGTATATATTCGAGTAACATTTAGTCTTTGTTTCACTAAAATCAGTCTATCAAAAGTTATTATAATCTAAATGACGACGCGACTTAAGTACGAGAGAATAGTAAATAAGTAGATGGACTTAATACATTCAGATGACTGTATTAATTACTGTTTTTTTTAAACAAGGATTCGAACGGACGAAGCCTCGAGCACAGCTAGCTAGGTTTAACAATATTTTCATATATGACTCCGGAAGACAATATTTGCAAGAAGAATCCATTACATACATTTTTTACATTAACGTTTCCTACACATTATATATATTTAATTGGTACCTATCGCGTACGCACTTAAATTTATATTGCTCGGCGTTACAATCCGGTAAAATTACAGTCATGACCCAATTTATGTGATTGAAGTGATGTATTAAATGTGCAGTGAATAGTAACATCCTCTGGTCATTCATTAATAGCACTACCTGAATCACATCCGACGATGAAATATTTATATCATTGGATTCCATATCGAAAACAGTTTTAATCCCTCATTCTAATAGATTATCCACACTATCGACCAGAATATGACTATAAAAATAATATATAATGTACTGTATATTCATATCAGCTACAGTTAACTACACCCACGACTTTGTCTCTTGTGTTAAACGCACAATGCTCAATAAAACTGTAGTATCTTAAAACTAATAAATTCATATTAAATTACGATATCATGATATTTTTTCTTAAATAAGAATCAAGTGTTTGAAAATAATGTAAAAAATAAAATAGATCGATATCAACCCAGGAGTACTTGCGTGATGCGCGCACAACGATATACCACTATCATTTTGACTCCGGAAGACAATATTTCTAGGAACAAATCCATTATACACATTTTTACATTAACGTTTCCTACACATTATATATATTTAATTGGTACCTATCGCGTACGCACTTAAATTTATATTGCTCGGCGTTACAATCCGGTAAAATTACAGTCATGACCCAATTTATGTGATTGAAGTGATGTATTAAATGTGCAGTGAATAGTAACATCCTCTGGTCATTCATTAATAGCACTTCCTGAATCACAACCGACGATGAAATATTTATATCATCGGATTCCATATCGAAAACAGTTTTAATCCCTCATTCTAATAGATTATCCACACTATCGACCAGAATATGACTATAAAAATAATATATAATGTACTGTATATTCATATCAGCTACAGTTAACTACACCCACGACTTTGTATCTCGTGTTAAACGCACAGTGCTCAATAAAACTGTAGTATCTTAAAACTAATAAATTCATATTAAATTACGATATCATGATATTTTTTCTTAAATAAGAATCAAGTGTTTGAAAATAATGTAAAAAATAAAATAGATCGATATCAACCCAGGAGTACTTGCGTGATGCGCGCACAACGATATACCACTATCATTTTATTTATACACTACTAGCTAATCCGTGCCCACTCCGTTGTGCGGTAAGAGGCATTATCAAGCTACAACTTTTTTTCTAAACCTCTTTTTCTTCGAAGTGACTACGCTATAGCAAGGTCTTAACAGCTTCACCGGACTACTGCTAGAACTCAATCATATATCTCTCATCGTTAAGGCAGCGTTCCTAAGAAACGTTTTCGTTCGACCATTTTTCTCCGACTCCACAGATATTAATTACCCCCTACAACCTTTAATATTATAACAATAATATAAATAATTTATAGCCCCTGCCCGCGACTTCGTCCGTGTAGTAATAGTTACTACTCTGGGCTAACGCTGACACGCAGCAGAAGCTGTCAAAAAGAAAAAAACATCTCGATTTTGAAACATTTCTCATCTGTGCTCCGCTCCTATTGCCCTTAGCGTGATGATATATAGCCTATAACCATTCTAGATGAATGAGCTATATAACACTGAAAGAATTATTCAAATCGGACCAGTAGTTCCTGAGGTTACCCCCTACAACGCCACAACGTCACAAACTTTACCTCTTTATAATATTAATATAGATAAAATATCCTGGTTTTGGATGAGACTGTAATACAATTACTTACCTACTCTTTTCTCGTAACTCGTGCCGACATTCAGTTACTACATCTTTTGATACAGTAAACCGATTTCGATGAACCAAAAACTAAATTTTACTCGAAGATATGCTTTATAATTTTCTTAGTGACGTTTTTTTATAAATTTAATACTTTTGCAGTGATGCGTGCACAAAAACAGAGAGACCTTTTTTAAAATAATTGAGATGTATTCCATTACTTATTGTTAATCACGTCCAATATTTTTTTTCATAAAACTATAAAAGTACAGAAATATTTAATTTACACTCTTATTATATTTAATTAAATGAATAGATTTTCAAACAATAAAAGTAGCTTTCCCAAATATGTTTATAACTGTTTTACGCGTTATTATTGCATATTAATAATTAATATTACACAATATATTAATTCTAATTACATTAAAAATAATCTATGTAAGAATTTTGCTACTGTCCTATCACTTCCCTATTACAAACGAGAGTGAAATGAATTAATTCAATGTACGTTATTGAATAAACCTTTGAATAATGTTATCATAAATCAAGATTGTCCTATTTATAAGTGAAGGAAACACTACGTACGAACTAAGTAATTCACACAAAGCGTTTCTGTCTGTTATTACAATCTACAAATGTCAGAATTAACATTTAGTACCCTCATTAGTACAATACGTGTTTGCTCAAGTATGTAAATAATGATGATTCGAAACAACAATTATGGAGTAATTTAACTCTCATTATTCCGAAGTTATCTAGGAGACAATGTATTACTCCCTTTCAGATAGAAGAGTAATCAGTAATTATTACGTTAATCTACCAATTTCCCATACTGAATTATTAAATTATTATTTCCAAGAAATTTGAAAATATAAGAGGCGGGAATAGTTTTAATAAATAAATAAATCAAAAGTATTAATGCAATAAAGTACAAAATATATACAAGAAATCTATGCTTGCGGACTCGTTCATATTATTGTAGACGCCAATGCCATGAAAACAATTTTTTTTTTCTGTATAAAAGGTACTCTGAGAAATTTTATGCAAATAGTTATTAAGAATTAAGTAGTTTAGGCGTTAAACGTAATAAACAAACAAACATTCGCATTTATAACATTAGCTAGGATACGAATATGTGTTACTAACTAGTCCACCGACTATCATGAAATATTGCACAATCTTAAGAGTACAAGAAAGGGCATAGATTACCTATAATGTAGAAAAATATTACTGTTCGAGAGGGATTGGTGAAAACAACATTAATATGAGCGAAGCCGCGAGCAAACATTAGTTTACAATATAAGTTAAGATACCTAAATAACGATAAAATATAATTACTATTACTATATAATACTCATTATTAATTAGTTATTTACTTAATATTGTTAACTGCTCGAAAATAAAAAAATAGCTCAAAGTTTGCTGTAATGCAATGCAATGCTGTAAAATGCTACTGAACATATTTATTCTGTAACATTCCCTTCTCACTCCGCCATATCAAAGTTGTTCCTCAACAAGTGATTCTGGGTTAAATTTATCGCCCTTATTTGTTAAGCGTAACCATCAAACAAGATCGGTGGAGTGTACAAACAAAATTAGACTTGCAATAAATGATTTACTCGGGCTTGTTTAAATGAACTTCTACAACCTCGCCTTTCACTTTAGATTAGAGTCTTATGATCTATGTACATACAAACTTGAAATTAGATAAACAGAATTGCTTGTCTGTTCATCTCGTTAACACAATAGAAAGCGTTACTTATTATAAGAAATTAAATACACATTTTATTACTTAATAGACGTGCCCGCGACTCCGTCTTCATGGAAGTTAATGTAAAAAAACAATGACTTATAAAATCATCTGAATGTATTAAGTCTATTTACTTATCCTTTTTTCTATCGTACTTAAGTCGTGCCGTCATTAAAATTACAATAACTTTTGATAGAATGAACCGATTTTAATGAACCAAGACTAAATGGTACTCGAGAATATGCTTTATGATTTTACCTTGATAAACTTTTATCGTGAACAGTACTTTAGTAGTGATGCATGTTCAAACAAACTGACAGACATTTCAAAAAATGATCGAAATATATTATGTTACTCATTTCAAGACACCTCCAACATTTTTTCTTCACAAAAATTTATTAAATGCACACACGTTAGATTTACATTCTTCATGTATATAGAATATAAGGTACAAGATTGTATCCTCAGCCAAAATTGAGCAATAAATAATATACAGTGCTCAAATAAGTTCTATTTTATCTTATGTGATCCCCCATTTACAAGCACCTATTTCTATAGCAATGTAATTGTGGAGGATGTAAATAGCTTTTACCCAATACGTGCAGTACAGTACCGGCAACGCGTTCAAGTGAATCTTGTTGCATTTTGCATAAAATCGATACTCATGAATACTCACAACCACAACGAAACCTCCACGAGACTCGACTATACGAGTTCGCTACAATTCAATATTTTTAATTCTCAATTCACAAATTAAAATAGCTTTTTAACACGTTTTTATTAGCTTCACCTGTATGTAACCGACCTCTTTGAGCTCGATTTTGTCCTACTTTGAACGATTGGATTTAATTCAAACTTTGCATACCTGTCAAAGGTCGATGACAATGCAATAATCCGAAAAAGAAAGTTAAAAAATTAAAAATAAATAATAGTTAAAAAAAACTAAAAAGACTCGCTTTCAAAAAAATCCAACTAAAAACAGAAAATAAAATTTAATAAATAAATAAATTTAATAAAATACTGATATCTGGAGGTGCTGGTATTAACAGTGACGCATGTATTTATTTTTAATCTCATCGCTCACAATATACCTTTGTATATATACCTTTCTATAGTTTCTTATGTAGGTATGTGTTAAGTATTACAATATCATTTAAATTTTTTTCTTTTTTCCGCAGACTCTTGGTCTGCACCTTTTTCTTCTTTCATATATTTTATTACTCATATAAAAAATCGTTTTAAATATGATCAACTAATTATTATTTACCTTAACTATTTACTGAGAAATGCCGTTGCTGCAAAACTGCACAAATCCGGGAAGTAATGCATGTTCAAACAAACTGACAGACATTTCAAAAAATGATCGAAATATATTATGTTACTCATTTCAAGACACCTCCAACATTTTTTCTTCACAAAAATTTATTAAGTGCACACACGTTAGATTTACATTCTTCATGTATAGAATATAAGGTACAAGATTGTATCCACAGCCAAAATTCAGCAATTCATAATTATATAGTGTTCAATTTTACCTTTATGTGATCCCCCATTTACAAGCACCTATTTCTATAGCAATGTAATTGTGGAGGATGTAAATAGCTTTTACCCAATACGTGCAGTACAGTACCGGCAACGCGTTCAAGTGAATCTTGTTGCATTTTGCATAAAATCGATACTCATGAATACTCACAACCACAATGAAACCTCCATGAGACTCGACTATACGAGTTCGGTACAATTCAATATTTTTAATTCTCAATTCACAAATTGAAATAACTTTTTTTTAATCTCATCGCTCACAATATACCTTTGTATAACATTCTATATTTTCTTATGTAGGTATGTGTTAAGCATTATACTATCATTTAATTTTTTTTTCTTTTTTCTTAAGACTCTTTGTCCGCACCTTTTTTCTTCTTTCGTATATTTTATTACTCATATAAAAAATCGTTTTAAATATGATCAACTAATTATTATTTACCTTAACTATTTACTGAGAAATGCCGTTGCTGCAAAACTGCACAAATCCGGGAAGTTTCATCACATTTTATTTACTTTATTAAGTCGCATCATTTTATTTTATAGTTTAACACAAACACGGATATATAAAAAGAATACGTAATAGTTACAGAATGGGTATTTGACGCATGTTTCAATTAGTGGGAAGTTAATGTAGGGTGAAAGAGGTAAGTAAAGTGCGAACGGCGTGTGTCCCGGACACCGGGCGACGGCGGTTGGAAAGGAAATCTAATTTGCTCGGGTACACGGAGTTTTGTCACAACGTACTGTGCCAATTAGGTAAATACGCGGCCAGTCAGGCGGTGAACGAGTCCACCTCGGTCGGGGGGCGTAGTGACCCGTCACGTGCATTCGTAAACACTTAGACCCTGATGAGCCGCCCGTAATCATATTTCAAGTGGGTAATCCCGTTCTCGGCGGTCACTTTATTAACACGTTACACTGTATTAGCACGTATTAAAATTATATTTTAACGTTTTGTAAGATATAAATATTCTTTAAGAAATTAATGTTTGTTTAATTTTAAAATGTTAGTATTGTCCATACCAAAATAGAAGCGTTTGTTTCTAATTCCGTTTAACGCGTGCCATTTCACCACGTGACTAAAAGAGTGGGCACTGTTTATGACGTAAAGGCATACCTAGTAATATAAAAGAAACCTTTTAGAAAGTTTAATTATGAATGAGTATTATATAGAATTATATAGATAGATTATATGGAAATCATGTCAGTGTTATAATTGGATCCAGAATGTGTATGTAGGCTGTCCGTTATGCATTCAACAATAGATATTTTATTATTTCCGGGAAACCAATCTCCAATAGTTCCATACAAGGAACGCTGTTATTATATACGAGGAAAGCTGCTACTATGTATTAGCTAATTTTAAATAATATCATTTTTTAAGTTTAAATCTCAGATGAGAAATATCTGCTCTGTATTATAGGTGTGTGTGTATATTATAGGTGTAGTTACAAAGAATAACCTTCTGTAAATAGCTATATTTTTATTATTTGTTTAGTGAAAGCAAAAAAAACTTTTTGAGTGAAGTAAATACGAATGTTTTCTATGAATCATTACTAAAATATCACGTGTGTAAATATTTCCTTTATGAATATGTTATTTGTGAGAGTAGATGGGAATAGAAGGATTTCTCTACACTTATATTTAGGTATAGCTATTGTCATCGGTGTAATAATAAATTTTCGATAAAAATTCGAATTAATTTTTAAGAGAACGAGATGAATACACTAAGGAGGTTATAAACTTTACTTTTCGACATTATTATCTAATACTAGTGGGCGCCCAGAGGTCGACATTCAACCATAGCTCATTGATTTTTTAAAGTTTGAATTTTATTAGGGTTCTTTTGTCAAAGGGTATTATGTTATAATATCATTGTAGAATGTAGAATGAAAAAGGGTAATTGGAACGTAAGAGTAAAATAATACATACAGTCGAGCATAGCAACCTCCTTCACAACCTTTTTTGAAGTCCTTTATTGACAGATGTCAAAATGTCTTTTTTATTTACATGTGTGTATATGTTGTGTAAAATTGAAGCAGTAGTGTGAGTAATGCATATTTTAATTAATTTAATGTACTTCTAATGCATTTTATATAAAATAAATAGCTTTCTGCACTTCTCCTCCATATAAACTTTAACTATGCCAAGTTTCACGTTCATCCGTTCGCCCAATTCCGTTAAAAAGGGATACAAAGTTTAGGCTTCACGTATTAATATATATGATTTTAATATATATCGTCAATGTTAATAATACACAACACAGAATATTTTTTAAAAGTGCGTGATAGTAACTACGATCTAACACAAAATAATGTGATGTAATGATATAATAACTAAAAAACTATAGATACGTCATAAGCGCTTCGAAAACTTGTTAAAACTTGGCTAGTTAGCTTATTTTTGACGGCTGCCTCGTCAATCCGCCCGTATCTCAGCAACATATAACTATTTCCTTTTCATCACCGATATTGAGAATACGCTATCTTACTTCCACATTTAAAATTGTGACAGTGTGTCGTTACAATATTACTTTACATATGTGTGCGTTATCGTGCCATTTGTTTAGTCAAAATATCATGAAGGTATCTACAGCTTGCAGCCAGTTGATGGTGGTAGAGCCACGTTGAAACTATTATTGGTTTCAGCATGAATGGGTCGGCTCGTCCGGGGTAGTACCACCCTCTCATAGAAAACCGACGTGAAGTAACAGTGCTTGCATTGTTGCGTTTCGTTCGGTCAGTGAGAGCGCCGGAGACCCATCTCCCCTCCCCTCTCCTCTCTCCTCTCCTTTTCCCTCCCCTAACCCTTCCCTCCGAAAGATGGCAACGCACTTACGACTCCTCTGGGGTTGTTAGTGTGCATGGATGGTGGTGATCACTTAACAGCAGGTGGCCCACCTGTTCGTTTGCCACCTATGACATAAAAAAAAAAGCTTTTTAGTTATAATATCATTGATGTTTGTGAAAGATTTTAACGTTTCTCTCTCTTCCTCTCTAAAATATTTTGTACAAGAATAAAAATAAGAATATACTATCTCATTCTTTCACATCCTAAAATCTATGTATACATTTATAGGTATCTCTTTTTCGTTACACATTTTCGTTTCATGAACTCCAATTCACACCGTCCCAAAAGATATTTCACTTCAAGAATATTCCATCCTAAACTAAAAACAGTATTCACGGGTCATCTATCTTGCTGATATTAGAAACAACATTCTCCGATTGTTTATACGTGCTCGGTAAGCTCTTCTTTCATTAGACGGTGACGTCGCTCGCAGGGAGAACTCACACCGCCGCGCCGCGCAGTGCCGCTCCGCACCAAGATTGATGACCGCAGGATGGATTTGTTCTATTCGCGTTCTTACTCATCAATCATTTGCGGATATTTTTCCGTGTCCCGTGTTGTTTAGCTTAAATAGATTGTCGCAACCTTTGAGTATCTTTTATATTGATATTGGATTTACGTGCAATCGAGCGTGAACACCGAGTGTACTTATGGTATACTTGTGCCTATTTTTTCCTTATATTTATACTTTTTTATCTTCTCCGAGAGGTATGTAAGAACACTGTTCTTAAAAAAACGAATTTGTCCTCATACTGAACAATTCCTCGTCATAATACCATTATATATCTAAAGCCTTACATTTGTGTGTATAAATACAAAACCGGCGGTAAAAAGCAATGGTGAATTTTAAATACAAAGAAACGTGGAGCTTAAAGCGAAAGGTAAACGAGAGCGACGTCAACTGTCCTTTTGAAGCCCTCGTCTGTTATTATTAGGGTTGCCAAAGGAAAAAAATACACAACAAAAATGTCAGTAACTCTGATATTCAGCTCCTGCAACTAAGTAAATCAATATCTTTAATTGAAAATGCATAAACTCAATTTATATAAAGAAAATGTGCTTCGTACAGTCTGGAAATCGAAAGTAAAACATCACACATAGAAAATAGTGGTAAAGAACACTGCCGACAAGGCAATGATATATTTATTATTTATACTATAATAAAACTGTAGAATCGTCGTGTCTCTACATATTTGCCAAAACTGGTTAAGCCTGATATAGGAAGAGTAAAAAAACACAAAAAGTCTAATTAAAAAAAATGATCGTGTATCTGTCTTCTTACAGGAATTTTCGTAGATTTTTTACATGTGACTTGAGCTCAGGTTGGGGTAACATATATTTGTTTTAATTCATAAAAATCGGTTCATGAAAAAAGTCGATCTGGATTTAAAGTTTTACGAATCTGTTCAACTTATAGTCCAGGATCCACGGTCCATTTTTGCACTTGATTAATATTAAGCTAATTTTCCGTCAGTAGCTTCATTTTGATGAGACGCTCAACAATTTCCCGAGATTATTAACGCGGAAAAATGCCAATGTGTTCGACAAAAATCTTGTATGATCGGTTGAATACTACACTTGTTTTATGCTCACATAATCTAAAACTCACGTCCATCAAGGAGAACAAAGTACTAAAACAAATTATAATTCGCAGTATTCGTATTTTGGATCGTAGAACCGTGGTAGAACTGGCCACAGACTTAAATAATAATATGTAATGCAGTACTAGTGGCTGAGTTCGCAGAGATCTACGCTGTGGTTTGTGGTATGCTGGTGCACATATATAACGTGTAATATATATGTATGTAATCCGAATATACACTTACGGGATATTTATAAATGCACCTTAAAAACCGCATGCGGTTGGTTACATTCGGAGAGGTTTTGACCGTAGTAAAGGCCAGAATTACTATATCTAATGTTAGTAAATTGAAATGCTTTTATAGAAAAATATACTATATTTTCACTATGTGTTACAATAAATATCAAGTGTAATGCAGGAACTGCATAATTATTATAAAAAAATGGAGAAGTAGTAGTAATATCGATAGACTACGTAATACTTTAGTCGATTGCAACGTAACCAAAAAGAAAAAGCTAAATTCTTGGATTGAACAATGTTCTTAAATTGACACTTTATTAGCATAACTACATTCCTGTAACCATTAAAATATAATGTGACAGTTATATCGTATTGATCAGCTATTTATAAATGGTTTCCAATTTCAGAGTCATTGAATCGTTTATAAAAGACACACAAGATCTACGCTGTGGTTTGTGGTATGCTGGTGCACATATATAACGTGTAATATATATGTATGTAATCCGAATATACACTTACGGGATATTTATAAATGCACCTTAAAAACCGCATGCGCTTGGTTACATTAAGAGAGGTTTTGACCGTAGTAAAAGCCAGAAGTACTGTTTCAAATGTTTATAAATCGAAATACTTTTATAGAAAAATATACTGAATTTTTACTATGTCTTACAATAAATATTAAGTGTAATGCAGGAACTTCATAATTATTATAAAGAAATTGGGAAGTAGTAATAGTATCGATAGACTATTTAATACTTTAGCCGATTGCAACGTAACCAAAAAGAAAAAGCTAAATTCTTGGATTGAACAATGTTCTTAAATTGACACTTTATTAGCATAACTACATTCCTGTAACCATTAAAATATAATGTGACAGTTATATCGTATTGATCAGCTATTTATAAATGGCTTCCAATTTCAGAGTCATTGAATCGTTCATAAAAGACACACAACGACCGAGTACCTTTTTTCGATGCCTTGCCTTCATCGAATAAAAACATTTTTCATTGTAACGTTTATTTCTAATAATTTATAAGAGTGAAATACTTCTAATTTATTATTAGTATTTAAATTGCTTTATTTTACTTTGTCTTTAAGTAAATAATTAAGGAAACATGTAATTTTTATAGATTGTTTGTATACAGGGTTATTGGTAATTCGACGTATTCCCGTTAGGAGGTGATAGGGGTGACTATTTGTGATAATTTTAACCCCCATATGCATTATGCCAAAGTGAACCATTTTTGAATGATCATGCTTTTAGCTTTTTTCAAAATAAGTCAAAGATGTAACATCAAAAACTTATTTCAATAAAATTTCAATGTGACTTCTAAATGCAAAGTCGCATTATTTTTCTAACTATACATCTTCGATCAACAATAACTAGATATATAGGGTCGGCGCGAAAAATTCGTCTCGGTAAATAACAGCTCACTTGAAATGTGAGCTTTTATTTTGTTTAGTTTGTTTGAAACACAGCCAATGTAAGCATGTTTCCCATGCCGCAGTGTATTCAAAAGATGCAAAAATAATACCCGGAAAAGCAATTTAACGGCCGAATATCTTACTTTCCCTAAATACATGTTGAATAGTTATATTTTAAGCTTTAAACTAACAAATAATATCAAATTTTGAACAAAATTACCGGTTTTATATACCTGTGGTACAGATGTTTGGCCAAGGCTCTTCAACTACGAACAAACTAACACAATAACGGGAAAAAGTACTTTATTCATTGCATGTTAACGTTGAATTCGCACTAAATGTTCTTTATGTTGTCTTATCATTTGTGAGGGGAGTAATTTATTGCTTTGCTCGTTTTATCGTAAGTATTAGATAATATTTTGAACATTTGTGACTTTATTACTAAGTGTCATGGTTGTAATTACGTTGAACTTAAAATTGTTTTAAAACTTTTTTCTGTCTTTCTTAGTAAACAAATAGCTACACATAAGTATATATTGACGCGGACAGCTTTCAGCTTCGATTTTGTATTTGTGTGACCCATTATTTAGTTATTGTTGATCGAAGCTATATATATAAAGAAAATTTCTGTATCATTTGCCACTAATATTAACAGTTTTTAATTTATACGCTTTTTACATAATTTCGAGATCGATTTTCAACAATTTTATTTCGGATTATTTCGAAGTTGTGATGATAAGCAACACGTTCTAGGTATTACGATTATATTTTAAAAAGTAACCATTTCGCATATAAAGCATACACATAAATATATAATAGCATATATATGTAAATAAAAATAAAACACATTTCACACAAAACAAATAATAGATGCCATTCAACACAATGATAGAAGAAATTATCTATTAAAAATAATTTACTAGTTGTTATTCAAAACATGTCAATCTTGATAAACTTCAATTATTATTTTTTTTGTTTTGAGCCGCTTACCATTTTCTTATATTTTTTTTGTAACACGACAAAGTTACTGCAATGCATCTTCCGAGACATCTACTATCAATAGTAGTCGTCGATGCTATGAATTTCGGCTGATAAAAGGGAGTTACTGTGTCGGTTTAAGACCGTGTTTATGGTGTTCGCGACCCAGTCGAATATAAGTCCCTAGCTTCCCGCTATTATATTATAAGCACATATATTTGAGGATCTTCGGTACTTGGTACTAAATTTGATTGTGACCTAGGTTTTGATTTATATGACCGCAAAGATAGTAAGTAGGTAGGTAGATTATCTGATGTTGTGATAGCATTCAAGCTGTTTTTAGAAGCTCATTTAAAAGAAGGCCAAGGCTCTTCAACTACGAACAAACTAACACAATAACGGGAAAAAGTACTTTATTCATTGCATGTTAACGTTGAATTCGCACTAAATGTTCTTTATGTTGTCTTATCATTTGTGAGGGGAGTAATTTATTGCTTTGCTCGTTTTATCGTAAGTATTAGATAATATTTTGAACATTTGTGACTTTATTACTAAGTGTCATGGTTGTAATTACGTTGAACTTAAAATTGTTTTAAAACTTTTTTCTGTCTTTCTTAGTAAACAAATAGCTACACATAAGTATATATTGACGCGGACAGCTTTCAGCTTCGATTTTGTATTTGTGTGACCCATTATTTAGTTATTGTTGATCGAAGCTATATATATAAAGAAAATTTCTGTATCATTTGCCACTAATATTAACAGTTTTTAATTTATACGCTTTTTACATAATTTCGAGATCGATTTTCAACAATTTTATTTCGGATTATTTCGAAGTTGTGATGATAAGCAACACGTTCTAGGTATTACGGTTATATTTTAAAAAGTAACCATTTCGCATATAAAGCATACACATAAATATATAATAGCATATATATGTAAATAAAAATAAAACACATTTCACACAAAACAAATAATAGATGCCATTCAACACAATGATAGAAGAAATTATCTATTAAAAATAATTTACTAGTTGTTATTCAAAACATGTCAATCTTGATAAACTTCAATTATTATTTTTTTTGTTTTGAGCCGCTTACCATTTTCTTATATTTTTTTTGTAACACGACAAACTTACTGCAATGCATCTTCCGAGACATCTACTATCAATAGTAGTCGTCGATGCTATGAACTTCGGCTAATAAAGGGAGTCACTGTGTCGGTTTAAGACCATATTTATGGTGTTCACGACCCAGCCGAGTATCAGTCTCTAGCTTCCTGCTATTATATTATAAGCACATATATTTTAGAAACTTCGGTACTTGATAGTAAATTTGATTTTGACCTAGGTTTTGATTTATATGACCGCAAAGATAATAAGTAGGTAGGTAGATTATCTGATGTTGTGATAGCATTCAAGCTGTTTTTAGAAGCTCATTTAAAAGAAATCCTTTTTCAACTAAAAACTGATGTATGAAATATGATCAATAAAGGTTTTATTTCGCGAAATTCCGTCATTAAATATTAGAGTGGACGTTAGTTTACACTTCAGCCTCGAAGTGATTGGTCGTTGGAAAAAAAACGATTGATTTTATTTTCGTGGCAAATACCTGAATGAATTCTGAAAAAAAAAAGAATACTGAAACTAGTAACAGATCGAGTGAAATATTAGTAACTGAAACAACAAAAAAACACAATTAAAGTCGTTGTTGGTTGACGGTTAAATCTGTAGTCGGATTGCACAGTCGGTTTTTTGTTGTAGTGAAACGTGACACCGGCCAATCAATTCCAAGCGGAAGTTCAAAGTAACGTCCAATCTAATATTTAACGTATGAAACACCATAGGTCATTGAGTGTCTCCAGAGAAAAAAATTTTTTATTTGAACATGAAGGTCCTCTGTCTTTACTCTTCGTTTCATTTTTTCAGTGAACTTATATAAAACTAACGGGCATGGCGGACGTTAATCCGCCCTGATAATAAAAAATACCGTGACGAATTGTATATTAACCTTCTTCATTAATCGCTTTATCGACTAGTCAAAACCGTATGAAAATCCGTTCAGTAGTTTTTGAGTTTATAGTGAACAGACAGACAGACGTGGCAGATACTTTGTTTATAATATGTAGTGATGCACAAGTGTAAAATTAATTCTAACACTAGCAGTTATTGACCCAAAAAAGGCAAGACTATATTACGTTTTCCTACAAAAACTGCTTAGACATTATTCATCGACGCTTGAATACAGATTCAGTATGCTTTGATTGATAACTTGTCTACCTGCGTACTCTCGCTTATTCACTGATAACCTTAACTTGTATTCATAAAGGACCCTTGAAAGTCAAGCCCAGAACCGCATTATACATAATGTCACTATTATCAACATGATTGATATTTTTCAGGCGAACCCTTCGACAAATTTCATACGCATTTGAATGAAATGCTGTCAATTTTCGTCATGCATAATGTAATAATATTTATTTGATTCGATGCCATAAATATATAAATGTATATAATGACGTCATAGAATGTATTATTTGGTTACATGTTTAATAATTTTAACATTTTCATCAGATGAGAGATTTTATTACGTTTGTGCCTGGAATACTGTACTATCTATCTATATATTAATACATGAAGCCTAAACTTTGTATCCCTTTTTGAGAGAAATGTGCGAACGGATGAACGTGAAATTTGGCATAGTTAAAGTTTATATGGAGGAGAAGTGCAGAAAGCTATTTTTTTAATATAAAATGCACTACAAGTATATTAAATTAATTAAAATATACATTACTCACACTACTGCTCCGATTTTACACAACATATACACACATGTAAATAAAAAAGACATTTTGACATCTGTCAATAAAGGACTTCAAAAAAGGTTGTGAAGGTGGTTGCTATGCTCGACTGTATGTATTATTTTACTCTTACGTTCCAATTACCCATTTTCATTCTACATTCAACAGTGATATTATAACATACAACTATTATTATAATAACTGAGTAACCATTATAAAAACTTTTGATTATAGAAGTAAGTTGACAAAAGAACCCTAATAAAGTTCAAACTTTAAAAAAATAATGAACTATGGTCGAACGTCGACCACTGGACGCCCACTAGTATCAATAAAACGATATTTTAGTATTGTAATACACGTGTTTTAAATAGCTTCCTGAATTGATTCAGATAGATATAAGTGGGATAAAAAAATTGTACTTAGTAGGTGATAGAGCCACGCTGAAGCTATTACTGGTTTCAGCATGAATGAGTCGGATCGCCCGGGGTAGTACCACCCTCTCATTTAAAACCGACGTGAAGTAACTGTGCTTACATTGTTGCGTTTCGTTCGGTCGGTGAGAGCGCCGGAGGCCTACTTCCCTTTCCCCCCTGCCCGTATCCTCTCCCCCTCCCCCAAACACAGACTGGCAACGCGCTTGCGACTCTCCTGTTATTGCAAGTGTCTATGGAAGGTGGTGTTCACTTAACATTAGGTGACATGCCTGTTCGTTTGCCTCCTAGGATAAATTTAAAAAAAAACTTACATAAGATAAATTTCTTTATGATATTTTTGCCAGCGAAACAATACGGGGTGTAAGGGGTGTCGAATAACATCTAAGACTTGAGACACCCAAGCCAACCTCACCTGCGCGTGGTGCACCCTACTAATAACGAAGGAGGCAATGGCGAAATCGAGGTGGTAGGGTGTAAAACCGGCCTGGAAAAACTTACAGCCTGACTGGGTCGCAACCACCATGTATATGGCGAAAAAGCCCGTCATAGTGATTCGCTTCTGCGGATCGCGTTTCGGGATCAGCCTGTGCATATCCAGCTTTTCGCAGGCCAGCATGACAGCGGCGACCGGCGATGGATAGTGTGTCATCAGGCATAGTGCAGTCATTTTGCCGAGCTACAATAAAAAAAATTTTTTTTGACAGCATTTAACCCGTTTTGTAAAGTTAATAAATAAGCGTTATTATTTTGCGAATAAATCATTAAAAATAAATTATAATCGAAAATACAATGTTAAATAAATAAAAAAGTCGAGGCAGTCATAAGGACTGACGACAGACGTGAAAACTTAAAGCAATTAAATAAATGTGCCCTCTTTTGAATTTTCATATTAATTATAGTGCGAATGACAATATTTACATTCCAGAATTTGTTTATTGAAATTATTAACATTAGTATGGTTTTCATATCTATTGGCATTTGGAGCAATAATTATATACATTTTTATAAAGTCTATTAATCAATTAAACATATGATGAGATGCACAATATCAATATTACATGTATACCGCTAGTCTGACACAAGCCACGCAATACGGCCGGTCATGATGACGTAACATGTCATGGCGAGAAACTACAAATTTATCTCCTAACAAAAATATAGCTCAACACACTTAAAGAAGCTTTCACTTCAAAAAACTGTTTTTCTGTAAAACACACAAATTTAAGGATACGATTAATGTTTATTTTATAATTAGATATTGATGGCGCTCAAGTAATTTATTTAGGACACGCAATCACATACTTCGTTGATAATAAGCCACAGCTGTTGGAATACCCGGAATAAGTAAACCGAACGTAATAAATTTATAGTGTGTTAAAAATACATGAAGCGTGTTAAAGAGGGCCATTAATTTCAGAATCCCTGTTCCCGCGATTCGTGGAGCCCGTGCCGAATGTTACCGTGACTGTGGGCCGAGACGCGCTCCTCGCTTGTGTTGTAGAAGATTTGAGAGGATACAAGGTGAGAGATATGTTCTGAATCACGAAAATAAATTCTCTATTCTGAAAAATTTCAGAAATATATTTGAACGAAATACTTATTTACAAAGTTTTCTACAATACGAATTTACGAGCGTGCAGTTGACAATGTGTACGAAATAGGTTGTTTATATTGAATTTATATACGGACACGTTGAGTTGATAAAATCTAGCATATTTTTATTAACCAACTGCACAGAAGGAAGGTAATATGTTTATGCAGCGAATGTATATTTCTGAAAAGCTTGAAAGATTATAATATATTAACGATTGCCGTAATTGTGTAATTGTGGGAGTACCATAGTTTGTTTTTTTATATCATAGGAGGCAGACGAACAGACGGGTCGCCTGATGTTAAGTGATCACCGCCGTCCATAGACACTAACAACACCAGGGGAGTTACTAATGCGTTGCCACCTTGTGTTTGGGAAAGGGGACGAGAAGAGAGAATGGGAGGGAGGAGGGGTGGTGGTCCTCTGGCACTCTCACTGACCGAACGAAACGCAACAATGCAAGCACTGTTACTTCACGTCGGTGTTCTGTGACAGGGTGGTACTACCCCGGACGAACCGACCCATTCATGCTGAAACCAGTAATAGCGTGGCTCTACCACCTCTAAAAATGGTACTTACAATATTAAATATGATATAATATATGTCAATTTTTTTTCTTGATTCAGCGCTTTTACAGACGGATGTTTTCTATTGTTTTTCTTTATTAATGATAACTGTGCCCGCGACTTCGTTTGCGTGGAAGTTTATGTAAAAACAATGATCAATAAAGTCATCTGTATTAAGTCCATTTGCTTGTCTACTTTTCTCTCGTACTTACGCCACGTCGTTATTAACACTACAATAACTTTTGATAGAGTGAACCGATTTTAATGAAACAAACACTAAGTTACTGCCGAGGATATGCTTTACGATTTTTGTTGAGGTTTTATTGTCAACCCAGTCCTTTAGCACTGATGCGTGTTCATACAAACAGACAGACAGACATCTAAAAATGATTGGAATGTATTCTATTATTTATTCCTAGACACAGGCAACATTTTTTTTCACGTAAATCGAAAAATGCAAACACGTTAGAACTACATTCTTATTATATGTCTAGATACAGATTTCATTTGGTTCTATTATATGACCATTATTTAACGGTTGGAATACTTGAAAGAAATTATGGCGGTGTTTGGGGTTGAAACATCGATGCTGTTAGTATGTGGCTCTTCGATAGAGTGGTCGTTCGGGTCCTACAATGATTTTAACTCTCCTTGAGGGATCGTATTATAAAACCACAGTATAGTATACATCTAATACTACCAACATGAAAATTTATCCCTTAGCACCCATAGGTATAATCCAGCGGTTGTAGTTGAATGTCAGTTCCTCTATTCTTTACATGTTATGTATTCAGCCATATTGTTATTTCTGATCAGGTAACACAATATTATAAATCTCTTTGTGATTTATAATGTACTAGCTGGCCCGGCGGACGATGTCCCGCCCTGATAATAAAAAAAAACCTTGACAAATTATATACCAAAATGTTCCTCATGAATATGTTTTTAATTATTTAGTTATTCGGCCATTTTTTGCAAGTAAGAAACCTTTTTCCTTGAAAGCAGTATTCAATGCATTCACTCAGTATGTAGAGTATATGTATCCAGAGTTCTACCATAAAGGTTTAAAAGATTTTCAATTAAATGGCAGAGATGTATAGAGGAAAACTGTATGAAGGGGGCGAACAATGAGAATAAAAACTTAGATTAAATAAATATCTTTAATCTTACAAAAAAGAATATTTTTATTTTTCAGCGTGACCAAGTTACTTAATATTTAAACCCTTAAAAGTGGACGTGAATTTGGGACAAAAATTTTAATTGCAAATTAGTAGAAGGCGAATAAATTTTACAGCAGTTTTGCATTTTTTTTAAATTGTAGCACGGCAAAATGACTGCACTGTGCCTGATGGTAAGCACAGTACAATCCAAAAACAATGGCGACCACCGAGTGACACACTATCCATCACCGGTCGCCGCCGTCATGCCGGCCTGTGAAAGGCTAGATATGCACAGGCTGATCCCGAAACGCGACCCGCAGAAGCGAATCACTATGACGGGCTTTTTCGTCATATACATGGTGGTTGCAACCCAGTCAGGCTGTAGAACCCTACCACCCCGCTATCGCCATTGCCTCGTTTGTTATTCAGCAGGGTGCACCACGTGCAGGTGAGGTTGGCTTGAGTGTCTCAAGTCTTAGATGTTATTCGACACCTCTTACACCCCGATATTCGACACCCCTTACACCCCATATAACGTATCGGCTCAAGGAATACATTGAACAATACAGTCCTGGATTTTGAGTCCCTAATGATTTTAACCATTACTACAAGTACCATTATAATTAAATTGTAAATCAGTTTTTATAATGAAAGGTTTTTTAATATACATTCATTCCTAAGCGTATTAAACAAAAACACAGTAGTGACAAAATTCAAATACACTTTTGTCTTCGTTAATATCTTAAGACAAATTTTATTTCGATACCCTCTAACCCACTGACAGTCACCAGAAAGTGTCATTCAATTTTTACCATGTATAATAGTCCTCGTCCATCTTTTTACCTGCTCTGAAGTAGATGAGCAATACACAAATTTAGGTATCAGAGGGACGCAGAAGAGGTGAAAGCGGAGCAGGCTCACCCACGCTTGTACCTCGACCCTATTGCTCCCATGCCGACACACGTCTCAGTGTCAAGTACTAGTTGCAGTATAGTCGCATTCAGAATAGTTTTGTATTATATAATTAAATGTTATTGCTATTTTGGTTGTTTTATTTTTTGTTGTTTATATATGTTATTATTTCTCTTTATTGTTACTTGTTGATATTTGTTATTATGAATTAGCCTCATTATGAATAAATGTTTGTTACAAATTATTTGTTTACTATGATTATATTTCATTTACAATAAAAAGTAATAATATATTGTTATTGTGTTTAGTTTTATTTCTAATCCTTTGCAAATATTCCATATGTATGTATTTCTCGTATTTATGTATGTCTGAAACTACACTCATCAAAAAAGTCTAAGCAACATGTACTAATTTAAATTTTAGGATGGTTCTTCACATTATAACGTTGTATTTTATTTTTAAAATAATATCTTTAGGGTTCTATGATGTAAAAATAACAGCTGTTGTCTTTATAAGTTCTTTTAATAACAGAAATGAACAATATTAGAATATACTGTAGAAACTAAGATACATAAGAAACTAAACTTTTTTCTTACAAAATGAAATTTCTAAAGAAAATGTATTTATTATGAAAGAATAGAACAATTTAATACAAAGTATGGTCTCCTCTGCTATTCAGAACTTGTCGGCAACGATTATTCATTGAATTAATGAGACTGTTTATGTCATCTTGCGGTATTCGCTCCCAATGGAATTGTAGCAAATCCTTCAGCTGTTGGGTTGTTGTCGCTCCGTCCAAGTCCTTCAAAACAGGTCTCTGGAGCATGTCCCATGCGTGCTCGATGGGGTTGAGATCTGGCGATTGTGCAGGCCAGGGCAATACCCGGATGTTCTCCGTTGCAAAGTATTCACTGGTTCGCCGAGCTGTATGTGAACGCGCATGGTCATGCATTAACCTAAAATTGGAGCCAAAGGTTTGTGCAAATGGATAGACATAAGGTCTGAGAATATCCTCAATGTAATTTTCAGCATTCATGTTTCCATTTACAAAAACGAGCTCAGTTCGCCTGTTATTCATAATACCCGCCCATAACATAACTGTTGAGCCGCTGTATGGATGAACTTCCTGAACGCACCTGAGCCTTTCAGTATTTCCGGGCCGACGATACACTCGCACCCTTCTTGTATCAGGCTTAAACCCGAATCGCGACTCATCGGAAAACATAATTTTATCCCATTGTTCCTGGGTCCATGTTATGCGTTCTCTACACCTTCATATCGACGAGCGCGATTCCCGTGACGTATCGGTGGGCACCTGATTGGGCGTCGAGCTCGTAGGCCGTACTCATGCAGTCGATTTCGCACAGTTTGAGGACTTACATCAACACCACTTGAAATTTGTAGCCTCAAACTTATCTCTCGAGCGGTTAACATCGGCTGGCGTCTTGCAGTCAGTATGTACCGGTCTTGCCGAGTGGTTGTACTCCTTTTACGGCCTGGATGCTGTTCAGCGGGTTCTCCTGTATTATTGTAGCGCTGCCAAAGACGACAAATAACACTTCTATGAATGCCAAAATGTCGAGATACCTGAGATTGATTACTTCCCGCTTGCAACATCCCTACAGCTCTTTGCATTTCATCTGCCATCAAATGACGTCGCTTCATGACGTAAAGAATATCTAACAATTCAATTTTGTCGCTAACTTTATTTAAATGGTTGGTAAAATTATAAAATCAAGACTAAACGTAGCAATTAAAACACACTTAAATTCAAACAAATTCGCAGTCATTTGAATTTTATGAAAAAACAAAACATAATCAAATTTTTTTTTTACAACCAGCCAGTATGTCATCAATAACAAAAAAGTTTACTTACCTACGCACTTTGTTTGAGTAAATACTTAGAAATTAATTAATATAAATGGTAAAATTTGTAATATCACGCATGTTGCTTAGACTTTTTTGATGTGTGTATTACTGGTTTCAGCATGAATGGGTCGGCTCGTCCGGGGTAGTACCACCCTGTCATAGAAAACCGACGTGAAGTAACAATGCTTGCATTGTTGTGTTTCGTTCGGTCAGTGAGAGCACCGGAGGTCCACCTCCCCTCCTCTTTCCTCTCTCCTCTCCCTCTTCCTCCCCTAACTCTTCCCTCCAAAGGGTGGCAACGCACTTGCGACTCCTCTGGTGTTGTTAGTGTCCATAGGCGGTGGTGATCACTTAACATCAGGTGACCCACCTGTTCGTATGCCACATATGACATAAAAAAATAAATAGATTTACATAAATTAGCTGTCAAAGTGTTTGTATAATATCGACACAACTTAAAGATTTATAAATGTCAATGGTAAATTTCTATAATAATATCTTAAATTTCTTTTGTATTATCCTCTTTATATTTAGTAATATCTTAAATTTCTTTTGTATTAACCTCTTTATATTTAGAGCGGCCAAAAAGTTTGACGCGGACTATAAATATTTATTAATTTCAATAAGAAGAGATTTATCTTGAAGTTAACAAAAACTACAAAATACTACCAAACGAATACCATTATGTTTCTTTTTTTTTCTTTTACATAGGTGGCCTGGGTCCGCGTCGATACTCAAACGATTCTGAGCATTCACCACAACATAATAACTCAGAACCCTCGTATCAGCCTCTCTTATAACGACCATCGTTCCTGGTATCTACATATCAAGAACGTGCAAGAGGTGGATCGTGGCTGGTATATGTGCCAAGTCAATACTGATCCTATGCGATCTAGAAAAGGCTACCTTCAAGTAGTAGGTCTGTATTATTTTAATTGAATATTCTATAGTCGATATTAATAATACTTATAACATATTAATTATTATCAACTAATATGTATAATTTAAAGCTTAATATAGCTACATAACTAAAAAAAAAAAAATTTTTATATAAATAATTATTCTATCCGTGTTTATGTGACTTAACTCCTCCTAAACGGCTGGACAGATTTTGATGAAATTTGTTGTGTGTCCAGGTGGATTCAAGAATAATTTCGATTCACAATTGGTCCCCAGTATGTGCCGCTGCAGTTCAATTTTAGGATTTTTTATTATCAAGGCAGGACAACGTCCGCCAGGCCCGCTAGTTTTATTATAATTAAATATAAATGTTCAAATACAAGATTAACTTTAACTGTGCTGCTTCAATAATTGTTTTCTTATTCAATATTAGTTATTTTATTGTTAAAATTTGTTACGCTATGGATATAGTATTAACGAACGAACCTTTTCAACAGTACCTCCTATGATAATAGACAACATGACCTCAACTGACATGGTAGTGCGAGAAGGAACAAACGTGACTATGGTTTGCCGAGCCACTGGGTATCCGGAACCCTATGTAATGTGGCGAAGGGAAGATGGACAAGAATTCAATTGCAATGGAGAGTCGGGCGAGTACATTTGAAATAAAATAATAGACTGAATTTCAAATTTAATTACTCAATTTCTAATGTGATTAGTCAATGCATCAGTATAGATGCTTACTTTAGTACGGTTATTATTTTTAAGACAATTAGTGTAACATTGGAAACAAAAATTGTGTACTATTATAAGATTTTCCAGTAAAAGTTCAATGATTTATACAGAATAATAAATTATTGTTCTATATATAGGTATTATCACAAACTTCATAATGAATCGTTTAGAACCTAGATATATATTGCCATATGGTGGTGGTAGCAAACCGGCTTGTTAAATAGTTAGGTCTACTATCAATCCATTATAAAGTCCAGTCCAGTATCGAAAATCAATATTGAACATTAGAAAAGGAAACGCTCTGATCCCTTGACAGGGCTGTAGGTAGAGTCGAATTTGAGGTAGGGCAGCATTGATTACAGGTAGGGCGGAAGTAAAAAAATATCATAATCGATCTGCCCTCGAATGTCACAAACTGTGGTATGTTCGGAAAAGTTTAGATACTTATTGCAATTTTTTAAAAATCCCAAACTATGAACAAATAATTTAATTATAATAATTTATCTTAGTTTTTGGTACTTTAGTTAGGGCATTGCCGCACAATGTTGATCCCTTGATATTTCTTACTAGGAATCGTGCTTGAATGTTCTTAAAGTAGTATTCTACAAGCATCCACTCACCTTTAATAAGAAGTAGTTTAGCAAGAATATTTAAATTCTATGAATGACGAAGATTAATTATCTGACTGCGTTTATATGTGGACTTATTTTAGGTATATTATATAGGAATTGCGTAATAATATAAATACATTAAATAAAAAACATAAATATTTCGTTTTATAATATACAAAAGCATAATGTACGTTGATTAGCCATCTAGTAGTGCCATGAAATATTTATTCCTTTGTCTCTGTTTTTGTATAATATTAGGTATTTACCTATGAGATTGCTGTTTTGTATGAAAAAATTTAAACATTTTTTTTCATGTATTTTTTATTTGTATTTATCGAAGTAATCACCCATGCAATCAATGCGTCATTGCCAACGCAGAATTCCATGTTTTTAAACTAAAATTAATTTGAAATTAGAATGTTAGTCAAATAAAAAATATTTTGATTTGAAATGGCTAGTACTGCAGAATGGCAATTTCATAGATATAGACCTCTTATTATCTATTAGTTATTTATATATTCAATATCCTTCAAGTGTAAAACCGCAAAAAAATGCTGTTAAGTTAAAGACTGTTTAAAGTAATAAATAGCTATTTTTGTACTCGTTACTTAATGTCATGCAGTCTTTTAACTAATATTTATAATTTTTTTTTTTATATTACTTATTTAACATAATTTATTCATTCTCCAAAAAACAAAAACACCTTTCAAGTGTCAAACATCAAAATTGTGCATATAAAATATAAAAAAAAATAATTACAAATTGCATATTACATATTATTTTTGTACTCGTTATTTCATGTTCAATCGTTTTTCAGTTATTTATGGCCAGTTTCTGAGATGCTTGGTTAAACTACCAATAGTTATTGACTCAACAAAGTTATCCATAAGATAAACTGTCAAATGCAAAATGATTTTGTATTAAGAAACGCAATTTGACAAGTTATCGAACCGATTACGCTATAGAACTGATAAACTACAATGAAAGTACCTCAGAAACCGGGCATTAAGGCTTTGACTAAGTCAAATAAAATATAATAAGCGTAAACATCTACTTTAACTTTCTTTTCTTTAAGATTTTTTAAAACAAAACACCTCTCAATCTTGATTAATCGGTATCGAACAAAAGTTATTCTACGATTCAACGGTCGGAAAGGGGAATTCGAGTCGAGGACAACCTGAA